>JAUMHH010007203.1:0-11276 GCA_032359455.1 Chlamys rubida
TCACACAAACCAATGACGTAACAATCAATAGCTGCTCACAAGAGAAGATAACTCTGCAATACGCAAAGACGGAATAAGTACTAAATGTCTTTCATGCTTCCTTTCTCATTAGTTTTGTAATAATTGTCAGTTTTATTACAGACATGGTTGCAGAGATTATCGTACCGTTAACATACTGGTACTATAATCAGGCAATTGCTTTGTTTTCTATATCCTTTTTTGTTGAATCAGATTTCATGCTAAACCACCTTTCTCAATGTTGTACTGATGCAGGACAACGATCTGGATACAGCGACCCAAACAACGAGCCTCGGGGGACACCAAGAGGTTACGGCTGGAATGTAGATGGGAGTGCCCCGGGGGGAGGGGACTATAGTACCCACACTGGAGGATTTAGTGAGGAGGAACAGACACGCAGAGCAACAGAGGAGAGTCTCCGTCAGAACAGAGGTAAATCTTCATTGACAATGGAGAGAGGTAGAACTTCCATAGTAAAATCTGTGTGTTTGACAATGATAACTGACATGTGAAAACTTCAAGGTGTAAATTATCTTCAATACAATTCATCAGTTTGGAAATATAGTAAAACTTTGATATAATGCCCCTCGTTTCATTTGCCACCTCGCTTATCGCCAACATGTTTCAACGTCCCCTTTTTTTCTTTTTCTTAAGAGGTCCCCTTATTCATTTCTCTTCATTTATTGGTAAACCCCTTTATAATGCCAAAATTTGTCTGAACAAATGGTGGCAATATCATGAGGTTTTACTGTATGTTATATCAAAGTTTTACTCTATACACAAACAATGTACGTATTGAAGGAGTCACACTATTTCAATTAAATTAGTCTTTATTTGACAATGACTGGTAGAAACTAAGTCTAAGTATGAAGTCTTTACATAGATTTTACATTACAAACTCCCGATATGTTTAAGTCTGTGTGTTTGACATTGGCAGGTTAAACTTTCCATTTTTATATATTTGTGTTTGACACAGACAGGTGAAACTTCCTGGTTGAAAGTCTGATGAACATTTTTAAGTGTAAAGTCATTGCATTTGGCAGGTGAAAAAAATCTGGCAGAAAGTCTGTGTTTTTGACACAGACAGATGGAAACTTCCCAGTGGTTAGTTTATCTGTTTGATGCTGACAGGTGGACAATTTCTGTTGTGCAGTCTTTTTGGTTGCCGTTTACAATTGAATACTACTTGATGGAATATCATAATCAATTAAAGTAGAAAATTCCCAATGGAAAGAGTTAGCCCTACTTTCCTCTGGCTCTGACACCAGAGCCTAACAGACTTAGACATTTTGACAGATAGATGTCTGGTGTCAGGGCCAGACAATCATCTGTCATTATGTCTAAGTCTGGTGTCAGGGCCAGAGGAAACTTGGGCCAAACAATTATCTGTCAAAATGTCTAAGTCTGGTGTCAGGGCCAGAGGAAACTCAAGCCAGACATCTATCTGTCAAAATGTCTAAGTCTGGTGTCAGAGCCAGAGGAAAGTTGGACCAGACAATTATCTGTCATTATGTCTAAGTCTGGTGTCAGGGCCAGAGGAAACTTGGACAAGACATCTATCTGTCAAAATGTCAAAGCCTGGTGTCAGGGCCAGAGGAAACGGGGGCTATTAAAAGAGTGGGAGTTTGACCGACAGAACTCTGGAAACTATGTATTAATGACACTGACAGAGAAAACTGCCCTGTATAAGATTTGTGTTTGTTGATTACAGGTGGAAACCAGGAGAGGCTGTATCCTGATTTAGAAGAGCTCAGACAGAGGCGTCAGAACCGCTACCAATGAAACACAACTGTTTTAACACACAGCCATCTAGATCTGTTAATATCTTCATCCTGTCATGTTTACATTTATTAGATGACAAACATTTTTCCTACATCCTCATTGGTTGGACCTTAATCATGTGGAGGTCGATGATTTCTGATATTGACTCAAAATTACTATTTTTAGAAACAATTAACAGGTCAATATTTGCTTTATGACGTCATTTTAATTGTAACGTCACAATGCTTTGTATCTAGTGCAGTACATTGTAACAAAATGGGTCAATTATTACATACCTCCTGACAATTTTCATACATTCCATCTTGTGTAATGATTTAAACATTATTTTACATCTATTATAACTATTAAGGAATTCTATTTCGGCGAATATGTGGTCATATGGACCTGAAAGATGATATTGATCTCGACTTCATCTCGGTCAATATCACATCCTCAGGTCTATGTAACCACATATTTACCTCAGCAAAAGTCAATATTTTGATCAATATACACAGTAAGAGATGACTTGCTGCCACATACAGGGATCTGTTACATTCTTATCTCATATTATGTATACCAAAGAGTGGGACTTATCTTGATCATTCATCATTACACGTAAGTTGCACTGAATTGGGCATCATTAAGTTTTACCATAAAGGCAGGTAAAACATATTTTCCTAAAAATAGAGACCTCCTTTATCAACCATGTGCATTTAAGTTTGTTCATGCCATTTACTGGCAGGGATATTTCTACCATGGTGTAACAAATAATATTTGAAATTATAACAGCCATACTGGCGGTTTGTTGACATGTTAGCCGAAGAAAGGTACTTTGAACTAGGCATTAAATTGGTCCATGATATAATATAAATAAACTTTTTTGTTTTACAACAAATACGAAACAAGTTATTTCAACTTATACTAATCACTCTTGTTGGCCCGGATGTTAGGGCGCGGAGAGTCTAAATGTGGGAGTATCCAGAGAAAACCTGAACGTGATCGGGCAGGTAACCCCATACCTTTTCACGCCCAATCGGGGAATCCAACCCCGGCCGCCTTGGTGAAAGGCAAGTGGGCTATCCACTGCACCACCCGGCCACCAAATATATTGGTATATGACTTATTAGTTATGTCCATAAAACTGTAATGTGGTTCTCTGAAGGAGCTGTTCCATATTTGTCCTGTTATGAGGAATCTTTGACTCCACAAATAAATAGTCGATTGTTGGAACCCTGCTTAACTCATTCACCCCTGAAGACACATTTGAACTCTTCCAATTCAAAGGTTGGAAAAGTCTATTATGAAATTTCAGGGGTGAATGAGTTAAAGTGGATTTTATGTTTATAAGCTTCAAGTATGACAGCGTAAACAACTCTGACATAAATCCTTGTGTAATACTGTAATGTAAAAAATTTAGTGGTTATCTTATTTTAGCAATTTTCATGATTTAAATATTGCACTTAGGTCATTATAATTGCTTGTGCTAACAACTTGAATTTCTATATACATTTTTGTATTACCTTCAGATATTGTGGATACATCAATACATCATTGCACTTGTCTGATTAGATTTGATAATATGCTGAAATTCGAGCACACTAAAAGAAGTCCATTTACAGTGTATACATTATGATGTAAGACTAAAACTGTATCTACTGAGATGCAAAGACATCACCTACAGAGAGAAAATATGAAAATATTAGTCAGATATTTTTCAAGCATCAGATTTTGAAACTTATTTATTACTCCTTAAGCCGATCTGTATTCATAAACAACTCGTCCTCGATACACCATTGGTTATGCTCGCTTGCGCTCTCTGCACCCCTAGAATATGTCATGACAAAATCTGAAGGCTCCGTGTGTGCCACCTTGCGGATGAGACGAAGACATGTTTGATCCTTTGATGTGCATCAATTTATTCCCAGTACAATTTACCGTCTTTAAAGTCGGGTGTCTCTCTGTTCTTGTTCTACTACTTTCATTTACTTGATGATACATTTACTGTTATTCTAAATTAATTTGAAATGTTTTTGTCATTATTATTTCCATTGCATTTAAAACTGTTCATTATTAAAAAAAAGGAGATCTGCAACTACTTTGCCCTGTGTGGAACGACAATATTATGATTGGTGTATTTTGGTTTTTACCTATTTAGTGTCAGATGATGACACACAATTATTATTGTGTTCGAATTTAGTTTTCAAATTATGAATGTTGTGCGATAAATAGAATCTTACATTTGTGTCGATGTCATGTTGAGTTAATCAGACGAGTCCACAAGTTTGATGACACCAGCCTACATGCTGTAGTACAGGCTGGTGTCATATCAATGCATTTAACTTGTTTAATACATTCAATATGACATAGACACAAATGTAAGATTCTCTATGTATAAAGAAAAAAAAAATATCAGATGAAGGAGAATAGAGAACTTTATACATGAACATCATACGTATGTATCTCTGTTGGAAACATGACAAAATGTCTTAAAATCCTTGCATAAGAATTTCTTTGTTCACGCATGACCCATACACTCTAATTCAGAAGTTGACGCCTACTTGCTCTGTTTCCAGAGTACATAAATGCTCAAACATTAAGGTATATATATTTTGTTGACGATGTAAATACATTTCTGAAACATGTAAACAGTTGAGCTTTGTTGTCTCAAATATTGAGTCCATTGGTGCTATCATGTCACAACGTTATTAATAAAAGTTAATCCCAGCACAGATATTTCTACTTCTATATTCATATATTTCTACCATTATTTCTTCTCTACCAATTCAATATTTCTGGTCATATCTTCTTTTGAATTTCTATTACCAGGTACTCTCATGGTAAGCTAGTGAATTCCATTTAGGAATCCATCAACATAGGTATACATGTACGCAGAACGTTCACTGAACATATTATATATACTACTGGACCTATGATCTCGTTCTCCCTACCATTAACTCTACTGTTTAACAACTCCCAAGGCCAATGGTGCCATCCATTAAATGGCAAAAGACGTGGGTTAAACAAACTGATAGATTCATACAAATCTGTCACTTTGATTGGTTTCCAAATCCTGACTTACAGAACCAGCTGCTAGCCGTCAGTTTGAAGATTGCACAGTTCCCTTCTCAAAGAAAGTAAGCCATGTTTGAATAAAGGCTAATGGTACAGAGATAAATCTACATACGAGTCCCGAGCCCTATACTCGCATAATTTTTGATGGGCCTCGCAGAATTTCTGGAAATACTGAAATTTAACATTGCTGAACCCATTGTTTTAGACAATACAGTTGAAAAGGACCCATGAAAATAAATTGTAGATTGATCACTGATGGTAACTGTACCCTTCTTGTAGAAATTCAATCATTTCTAAAACAAATTCCCTTCTCAAGGAAAGTCAGTCATGTGTAAAGTTTAAATAAAGCCACAACATTCCTCTTACAAAGATCTAGTTCGAGTACAAAATGTTTCTTAGAGACAAAATCCTAATAGTCAACCGGGTCTGATTGAAGAACAAATTTAAGGTAAGTCATCTACAGTAGCATTACTATTCAAAGACTCCTTGCCCAGAAATGCTACACAATATGTTAACAGATTATTGAGTGAATTGAACAGAAATGAACTAACAATTATATCTGGTATTGTTTATTAAGCAACAAGTACTTCAATATAACAACAGGCTGTCACAACCCAGTAGAACATGGCAATGAACACAGATATGATATACATGTATCCTATATACAAATGTGTACCGGTATAACTAAATATTTCACTACATGTTTATTCTAGGGAACACAATATTTAAATACCTGTATATGCTTTACAATCAAGCCTTGGACATATCTTGTATTGCATCATCACATAACAATTTAAGACTACAAGCTATAATAATGATATGCTTTTTATGATCAGTCATGTTTTAATTAAGGATCCCCGTACCACTTTTTGGCCAAAACTTATAACTGTGAATTAGAAACTTTTATCGGCATGGCTATAGCTTTGATAAATCATTACCTTGTAGAAACTTTTATTTGAAAAAAAAACCCCAAAAACCCAACAGTGTTCTGAATGTGAAAATGCAATGGGGCAAGACATGGATTCCAATGTTTGACCTTTGCTTTTTACTGTATACCGGGACATTTTTGCAGCATCATAATTTTAGCCTTTGTCACCCTCTGTAATGAGGACAAAGTTATCATTACAACGACGCATATAAGTAAACAGCATAATAAACATGGTAATTAACTCATTCACCCCTGAGGACACGTTTGAACTCTTCCAATTCAATGTTTGGAATAGTTCATTATAAAATTTCAGGGGTGAATGAGTTAAAAAAAATAATGGGCGAAATGAAATCAACACTGGGTGAAAAATTGACTTTATGGGAAAGTTGATTGGGCAAAAATTCCCTGGTATACAGTGTATCATTGACAAAATTGGGTGAAACTCTCGATGACCTCTGACAATGGTAGAACCTTGGCCTAGTCCCACTACGGTTATTCCGCCTTTGCGTATTGCAGAGTTATCTGCTCTTGTGAGCAGGTATTGATTGTTACGTCATTGATTTGTGAGAGTAACGTCATCAATTTTTGAGAAAACGACGTAATTTTCTCACACAAACCAATGACGTAACAATCAATACCTGCTCACAAGAGAAGATAACTCTGCAATACGCAAACACGGAATAACCAGAATGATAATACGGGCTAGGGCTTATGTTTGTATGAAAAACTACAATTGCATTCTCTAGTGTTTTGCCTGCAGTGGAGTAAGGATCCTTAATGAGAACTGGCCAATAGGATCTCATCACTCATCACACATTGTATATACTAGTCAGGAATGGCACATACACATTATTTTAAATATAAACTTTTACCCGGCAGATATATAATCATACAATGTAATTACACTGGATACACTGTAATTACACTGGATACAATGTAATTACACTGGATAAGTCATTACACTAGAATTAAATTGAATATAATTACACTAGATACAATGTAATTATAAACTAGATACAATTTATTAGACAGGATACAGTAAATTACACTAGAATCAATGTAGTAACTATAACACCTAGTCTAGATGAAGTTTTAACTATGAAATATAACAATGTATTACACAGTAGATTATATAATCAATTTCATGTCATTTTAACCTTAAGAATCCCTGTCCCACTGCACTGTGGATTTTCCTACATACAGTAACCCCCCTTGACTTAAGTTTGGATATAACTAGCACAGCTGGGCAGGTCACTTCCCTTGACTATGTAGCTCTATTGATTAGAGAGATATTATAACTATCTGAAGTCCCGAGTTCGAATCCCTTCTAGCCTCTTTATTGTTTCCCATAAAAGTTCCACAATGTATAGATTGCTTTTCAAAAATGATTTATCAAAGTTACAGTAATGCCGGAAAAATAAGTTTCCGATGTGTATAGTTACAATTTTTGGCAGTGATACAGGGATCCTTAACTCATGTACAGTAAATATATTGAAATACCATGGAAAGTGTAGACACTTGTTTGTCAAGATGATTGACATAATCCGTTTTGATTTAGAGTTCAATACTGACAAAAAATACTGACATTAATGTATATTTTGTTCCTTAATTTCATTCTCACATATTTATTACATTGTAAAATATACATGATATTGTAGATAATTTATACAGAAACATGTAACTGCACTAAGTATTAACATAAATGAACATCAAATGTGAATCCCTTTGACTTCAGGTCATGAACCACCAAGTTCAATGCAGGTGGTTTGTTTCCAGGAATTCCACAGTTTCAGCCCATAATTTAGCACCAATAGACTTACATATCAACACAATGATATACTGTGTAGTTGGTAATATTTGTGGGGATTTATTTTTGCTTAAAGCAATCATGGTCACCATATTGATAGTGTAAAATTAATTACCCAGCGAATATCAAAACCAGGAATACACAGGATTAAAGAAAACACTTGTTAACACTTTTACTGCCAAATAATGGAGACAGAAAAAATTCAATATTTTATTTGATGTTTTTTTTTTTTTAACACTTGTAAAATAAATTTCATCATCCCAATACTGATTTGCACCCTCCTTGGCACAATATGTTCACCTGGCAATGTAACACAGAACTTATTATCTCTGTAATCAAGTTTTGATTGGGACAAACGTGAAATATTAGCCCCACGAAATTTAATGACAATACAGATTCAATGATAACCGAAGGGTACAACAGTAAAGGGGAGATCCAACCCTCCCCATATTTATAGTTATTTAAACCTTCTCTTGAGAAATAATATTGCAGCCCCCTTATAACTGTCATAAACATCGTTTCCCATTGCATGATTACGCTAGCTCTCCAATGCAACATTCCCGAAAATAAGAATTAGGGATCCCTGTCCCACTGCATTGTGGGTTTTCCCTATGTACAGTTACCTCCCCTTAGTTTCCGTTTGCATGGATATATATAAATTACATGTTGCACAGTTGGTCCAAGACACCTCTGTTGACCTGAGGTAGCTCAATCGTTTAGAACGACAGTATATATCAATCTGAACTACAGGGTTCAAATCCCTTTCTAGCCCTGTTGATTTTTTTCTTTTCATATAGAACATTGCTGTTGAATATAATTTGTTTATTTCTTATTCAGTATTTCTCATAAAAGTCTAGCAAGGAATGATTTTCTTTCAAGAAATGATTTATCAAAGCTATATATTCATGTCAGAAAAAACCCAGTTTCCAACAATTAATTAGTCTTTGGCAGTGGCAGAAACCTTAAAATTAACGTAACTGATCCCGTAATCCCTGAAATATGAATTCATGACAACATATTATTAATTGATAATATTTAATAATTTAAAAAATTACAATATTTAGTATTAAATTAACATCATCATTAACAAATAAGAAGTGATGAGGTAAATATACTGTAGTTAGGTGATGTTTAACAGAAGAAAGAATCTTAATAACCCACAGAATTAATTCATGCACAATATATAATTAATATAACAAAATAGATACAAAAAGATCAAATTGCAATCATAGAGGTTACAATCCCGGCTGTAGATTTTCCACAGAATTCCGCGGAACAGTCAGGAATTATTCATGAATGCTATTGTGTGACTGTTTGTACCAAAACGTCGATCATCACATGTATTATGACATTAGTCATTCTATTTAATGTTTATTATTTCTAAAACTATTTCAAGTAAAAAATGAAAAAAAATACCCGACAACTTTAATTGCTAATTCAGAAGGCCAGAATGTTAATGACCCTATTGATCACAAAAAATACACTTAAATAAAATGAATAATAATGATGACAATAATAGTATCGAAGCTAGCAGCTCTAAGAGCGCATTACAATAAAGACAGATTGCTTTTGAACAACATGTAATATTCATGTACTGCAGAACTATATTTACAAATAACTAGTGTTTCCTACTGATAAGAGTTTCGGGAATTCCCGTGATCACATGACTAGATGAGTTAACTCTGTGACAATTACTCTCGCTATAGTCTTCCGGAGTGCAGTCATGGTTGATGGTGCTAAAAGCTCTAAATCGGTATTGAAATATACCCTTGCAACTCTATAATAAGCCGTGGCTTATTTACATTTTTATTAAGGAACCTAAGGCTTATTTTTGAAGCCGGCTTATTTTCAAGGTTGTCTTGTTTTCCAAATCATTTATACAGTTAGCCATCAATGGCTTATTTTCAAGGCTGTCTTGTTTTCCAAATCATTTTGACAGTTAGCCATCAATGGCTTATTTTCCAGTACTTCTTTTTTGCAGGGAAAAATATCATGTTCTACAGGACTTTTTTAATGAAATCAAATAAATTTCTTTTTTCTCTTGAAATCAAATAAATTTCTTTTTTTCTTTTATCAAATTGGTTCAATAATAAGTCATGTGGTGTGATGTTTACCTGTTAAACTTGTTCAGACTGACAGGGAAAACATGGCACCTACCTGAATTCAATACATGCATGTTTGCAAGGCTGGCCTATTTTCGGAGACAGCTTTTTATCGAGATGTAAATAAACAGCAAAGAATCTAAGGCTTACTTTCAAGGTCAGTCTATTTTCAAATCAGGCTTATTGTCAATATTTTAGGGTACAAATGTAAATACATTCATGCAATCTTCTTTTGCAATCTGAGACGAGAGAAGAGCACAGTGTGTGGTAATTGCCTATTTATGTGACAGCATTAGCAAACGTGAAAATTCAAACAAATAATCAGATATACAGTATATGGTCATGTACTAGCTAATTAAAAGTTTAAAAAAAATACAAGATACAAACTAAATAAGACATGGACTGTATACACATTACCGGGGGACATAGATAAGGCAAAGACACCTACAAGACACAACCAACATGGGGCATTTACTTTGCTAGAGAAAATGCATTGAAAAAAAGCTACAGTGTACAAATTAACAGGATCAATTGTCTGTGTGGTAATCAAATCATGCAGTTAGGTAATTAACATTTCCACCATGCAATAATTTCCAATTTTACAGAATTTTAAAATCATGTTTGATTCTTGAATGAAAATACTGTTAAAGGTAAAGGTTAACACTGCACCAATTGTATTCACGAAGAAGAGTTCCACTGTCGAGTTAACGTTGTGTTTGTAAACTTGGAGTTATCTCCCTTTTGAAATATATAAGCAATGATTTTTTTTTAATTTCATTGATTTTGTGGGTAATCTTCATCAACAAACAAATTCATAGGTCAACTAAGTCATTACAAGTTTGATATGAAGCAATTCTTCGTTTAAGTGGGTACTCGTAATCCACAAATTCATGTTAACCCAGGAATTAAAGGGTGTTTTGTCGGGAAACCACAAAATTTGGCCCTAAAGAAAATATCTGATTTCACAGTTGGTACCAAAAACCTCTGTAAAATTTGTTTGTTTTGTTTTCAAATACCCATATATTTTTTTAATAATTGTAAATTACTGCTTACTGCTGGATGCAGCACAAAATGTGATTTAAATGGAATAGTTCATAATAATGATAATATAGTTTATCGTGATGACTTAATGGTACACATGTACTTTTTACCTTAAGGATCCCTGTCCTTCAACGCTCAATACTGAGTATATCTCCTAACGGGAAGAAGAGAGATGGTATAACAATCTGAAGTCCAGAGTTTGAATCCCATCTAGCCCTGCTGATTTATTACACTCAGAAAACTGTTGTAATTGATTATATTTTGATTATTCCATGTTTATTATTTCCCATTTATATACATGTGAATGTCTGCAACGTAGTTTTCTTTTCAGAAATTATTTACCAAAGCTACAGTCATGTCATAAAAGACAGTTTCTGATGCATAATTACAATTTTTTAGTAGTGGTACCTGCATCCTTAAAGTAAATGTTGGAAGTACACACTTTGTATCTACACACATATCTATTACTTATTCACCCCTGAAATTTCATAATGAACTATTCCAATCTTTGAATTGGAAGAGTTCAAATGTGTCTTCAGGGGTGAAT
>JAUMHH010007214.1:0-11276 GCA_032359455.1 Chlamys rubida
TGTAACTTCGCCATTCACATGTAATTACTATATATTATGTTGTGTACTAATATTCAGTCATGATAAATTTCGCCCTCATTTGGGAGCGTGAACAAGGTGAAAGTTAAACTGCGGCGAAAATTTCACAGTAATACACCTTGGTCTTCAATGGTTTAACAATGCAAGGAGATATAGAAATGCTTTTCACAAGCTAGTGGGATATACATGTATATATAAACATACAGTGAAATGAACCGCTATATATTAACTCATTCATCCCTGAAGACACATTTGAACTCTTCCAATTCAAAGGTTGGAATGAATTGGAATAGTTCATTATAAAATTTCAGGGGTGAATGAGTCCAGATATATACTACATCAGAGGTAGTACGTTGTGAAGCACACTCTAGATCTAGCAACATCTAGTGATCATGAGACACTTCGGGTAGATAGTACATACAAAGGATGTACCTATATACCTTGACATATTATGGTATATATATACATTCTATATGGTATTATAAGCATTCCACTGGCGAAGTGAAGGCAAGTTTGTGATCATGATCTTGGACATGGTATACGTATATTACTAATGTAAGTGTGATGAATATATATATACCCATGTCCAGTAGATAATACAGGAACAGTAGTAGATACAACAGCTATTATTAGTAGCTACATACATTGTATGTTTTTATCCAAAAACTGGGCCAGTCAACACACCATGGGGTGATCACACACTTAGGCTATTGTACATTACCGTATTTATCTGGCAATAAGCCCATGTCTGGTAACAAGCCCACCCATATCTATTGCAGTGCAGTAGAAATGCCAGTAAATGCTATTTCGTGGTCTTATTTTGGCCCCGCCCCTCCGATCCCCCAAACACACTTTGAGCCAAGAGATTATGTTTGGGCTCCCTGGCCATGCGGTCATTGCAGGATAAATACAAAAAACTTCATGAATTTGTCAAGTTTTCATTCGTATGAGATTCGAGAAACAAGTTTATGAAGTTTTCACTTTTGCGCTGCTGATCCGGAGTTCAAACAACATTTATTATTTATATAATAATCTAGTTGTACTGTATGTACAATGTCAAGTATGTTTGCAGATTTTCTCTCTAAATTTCTGTAAACTTGAAAAACTGCACATCTGACAAAAATTCACATTTCAGAACAATATAACTAATGCACACCATGGCCAGCAGACTATTGCATACTTTCGCGATCGGAACACTTCTGGATTATCCCATATGATCAATATATTTTTTAAATAACTTTTGTGTTCTGGTTAATAGAGACACAATAACTGGGAAATAAAACATGATCTGAGTGGGTATATACCATGTTATAGGCCAGAATATTTGTCCCATGGTATTCAGGAACAACCAAATGTGCTGTTGCTGAACTGGTCCGCTACATGTTACACACAGTAAATAACTACCGCACCACATGGCAGTCTAGAGTAGGAGCTGGCCTACATTCACTGGTTACATGTACTATGTATGTACCTTGAAACTTTATCTTTGAACCTGTATAGCTTGGTACAACAATGCAGCTGGGAGCAAGGTCAAGGTCCCAATTTGTTGACGTTCCCGATTAGCGTGAGCTTCGAGGTGAGTGGAGGACAGGTGGGGCCATCCACGTTGGTTAATCGTTATCAATGTCCGTTCTAAGGACAACTTTATATCACAGATCAGGATAGATAAAAGCATCGTAACCTCAGGCAAAATAAACAATACCCTAGCTACTTACCCTTATCAGGAGAGGGCAGGGTAGATACCACTCATGATCAACTAGCCTCATGCAGTAGGTTTTAAACCAAATTTTTATTTTCATACTTTTTTTTAGCTTGGGGCATGTACAAATTCCTCTAGCCAGACACCGAAAGCTGACAAGTTTCGCATCAGGACTGGTTAAAATTTTCAAAATTAATATTTACAAAATAAAATACAGCGTAGGCTAGTAGAATGTTGAAACTGCCCTTGTTGCCAAATCTGACTGCGGGCTAGCTAGCTATATATAGATCTAGAGCTTACTCTAACACCCCTGTTGGATCTGTTTTAGTACAGCTACAATGGGACATTTCAAAATTCAAAATCATCATTAAAAAAACGCTGGACAATGGCTAGGACTGACATCCAATACACACGTGACATTTATATGTGGCAGAGAAAAACATTTTGGGCATATTTAAATTTTCCATGCCAGACTTTTTTTATCAACTTCTGGGTGGGACTGTGGCTGGTAGCTAGGTATACGTAAACATTTAAATATGGAGTTATATCGTGATTAACCTATATATATATAGCTATGAACAATGTGCTGAATATGTATGTGCAGTCATGTGTTTACATAATGCTGCTCTTGATAGTACATGTTCGGTATTCAAAGGGAACATGTCTACCCAACTTAAGCAGCTATATACACAGGATTTTAGTTTATATTTAGACCTATATATATATACCTGTCCATTAAATGTAATCTTGATCCGGTAACAGAGCCAGCTCTGGTAATATAATTAACCCAGGCCATTAACCCATTAACCCCAAATGACACATTTGAACTGGCAAGCCCAGTTTAGATATATATGTAGGGATGAATTGATTTAAACATGAAATGAGGTCAGAGTAGATATTTTCATACTATTCGGGTGCAGGTTTATTTATTGTGTGTGTATATAATTTGTTCATCTGCTGGATTTTTAAGTAATATATATATATGCACCCACTAAAATTAGTTTAGTCCAAAAAGAAATGACAGCAAAATTAAATCTGATCACTTAATAGCAGAAATTGATGATAGAATTGTGTTGAATGATTAGCACATTCAAAATGGCACAGTCGTGATGTCAAGTGCAAGGTCACTAGAATAGGACACTAAAGGTTTCGCTACTAAATCCCCAGCTGTTCAACATTTTCATAGTCATAGGTAGTTTTAAAATGTAATAAACAAAAAATTCAATGTTTTTTCCCAATAAATACCACATTACTTCCTTTGTATGGCAGAATATAAATCCTATGTATCAAGTACATTTTGTATATATATAAGGAGAAAAAAAATGAATTCATCGTTTTCCGTGGGCTGAATTAAGCACCTCAGGAGAGCGAGGACACCAGCATTTTTCAGGATTACTCATTTTTCAGGATTACTTCTTAATTAACCGGATTACGCATAAAAGTACCCATTTCTACAGAAGGGTAGACTGGAAGAATCAAGATTAAAACTATGTCTTGTTCAAGGACATACAACATACAACTGTACATGTGTACTGTATCAGTTCTTTGGAGTAAAATTTGTTTGTAAACCATTTTACCTGTGAGTTTCTAAACCTTTAAAAGACTTAAAATTAAATAAATTAAATACTAGGCCATTCTATGATTCTTACAATCTTACAATACTACTATTTCAGCTCAAGTCACTGGTGACTGCAATCAAGTACCAGACAGCATTGTTTCTAATCTATTTATTTCACAACCATGTCTTTCCCAAATGTTTTTAGTTTATTATAAGACAGCAAATCCCAGCCCCACTCCTGGGTACACTCAGTCATCGCACTTCTATTCATGATCAGTGTCTTCAGAAGATTTTCGTGTTTAATACAAAACATGGCTTATATTCAATCATTTAAAAGATAAGGATTTTTACCTTCAACATTTGCAATTTCACGGAAGATACACAAAACAAACAATTCACAATGGGAAATTTCAAAAGCAACAAAAGTGGCACTTAATTTTTGTGAACAATTACTGCCCATCTTTTTCAGAGTTCAAATGCAAGTGCCAGGGTGATTAATAGAGCGAATACGGTACACAAATAATTAGCTTCTTGTCTTCCACCAGTATGATTCAATCCTACACTCCAGCATAACAATCTCTTGTAAGGATTTCTTGGCAAGTTGGCTGGCTAAAGCACTACCAATTGCAACTTTGCTATATTTAAATCTTGGATCTCTCTATAGTATATGTGCAATAATTAAACGGAGCGCTGTCAAGACTTTAGCCACACCCTATCGCTAGTGGGGAAACATTCTGCACATAGCTGATCAAGATTACATCAACATGTAGTCATGTAAACTGCAGTTTGTAGTTCTATAACTATATACACCTACCCATTGGTTTGTACATGTATATATGCAATCAGGCACACACTGCGTGCATGGCCCCAAGTCATTGAACGCTTAACTTGCTTTTAGTACCAGTCGTTAACACAAAATTTAAAAATTTAAAATTTTGAGAAATTTCTGAAGATTTTGAAATGTTTTATTTAAATAATCATTTTGAATTCCTATGCATTTAGTTAAAGGTTTGAATTTCATTTTTTTTTTAAATCATGGTCAGGCTTGCAACATGTACAACTGCCAGGGTCTAGATCTAGATCTGAAGAACCAGCTATTCAGAATTCCTACCAAAAGTGATCATGATCAATGTTAACTGTACATGCATATGTATTTCACTGAAAAATAGTCCATTGTTTTAACCCTTTTTTACACAGATCAAACCAACTGATTAAAATTAGGATGCAGTCTTCTATCATGAGTGCTAAACAAAAATTGGCCATGGAAGGATTAGGGTAGCCAAAACAATTATAGAAAATTAGTAAACTAGAAAATGTCTGTAAGACATGAATGCCCCCCGTCACCATGTGAAATTAGTTTCAGTGTTTGATATCTACATGTTCGACGGGATGGGACACGAGATGGGACGCGATGGACATGGGCAACACTATATGCGCATGCCCCCCCATTTTATGGCGGGAGCATAAAAATCACATGTTTTGGCCTTTAAATTTCCTAATTGAAAATAACATTTAATCAAAATTATATGAAACATACTATTTGACCTAATAAGGGCGTCAGGCACCTTTTATCGACAAGTGGGACATGAACATGTCACCCGTTATTAGACACATTTCCCCTTCAAACAACATATATACATTGTACCTCGAGCTCGGACCTTGACAGTTTGCCTGGTAAGGACAGGAATATTTTCTTATCCCCATGACCACAACAAGTTATATCCCTAATAAAGTAATCACTTTACATGTATTATCATTCTGAAAGATGATTTTGGTCAGGAGATAGTGTATGTTCAATCACTGGAAGGAAGCCTTTAAAAAATTCTGTTCAATTGGTGTCTGGACTGATATATAGCCAAACTAACTTATAAACACCTCCAGAATTATAAAACCATGGCCAGGAACAGAACAAATTCAGAATTATACAATAATCATTTGAATATATAGAGCTGAAGATTCCTGATGTGCCCTCATTAGATCAAATATGGTGTATGACAATTTTTGTAGTGCTATATAATATAGTAGTCATATTGCTAACACAGTTCTTTGTATGAACAAGCATCACATGTTTATGCTCATTAAAAAGTCATGCATATATGTATGTACCTAAGTTCATATTGTGTAGATAAATGTGCTGTCTGCATGTACGCTTATAGCATTATACAAACATTCAGCAAATAACAGCCAGCGGTATATGTAAACAGTCAGCTGTACTTGTAAACAAGACTTGTGTGTATATATATAAGGATCAGAAGTGCTGTATATATATATATATGTAAACAAGCTAAGACGTGTGTATATATATATATAAGTATCAGAAGTGCTGTACATGTATATATATATATATGTAAACAAGCTAAGACGTGTATATCTATATATAAGTATCAGAAGTGCTGTATATATATATGTAAACACGACTTGTGTATATATATATATAAGTATCAGAAGTGCTGTACTATATATATGTGTAAACAAGCTAAGACGTGTATATATATATATAAGTATCAGAAGTTCTGTGTTCAGTACAAACGCTCAACGTTAACCCTATAAGTTAACAATCATGCATACGTAATAATGTACTACCGTATATACGGTATATGTATCATGCAATATGCCAATCCACATTTATATTCATTAAATCTTATTTTAACTGCTTTTTCATTGTCCTGTGACAAGCCTGCCCTCTAATTTGAATCTGAACTTGCATGTTGGCCCCAAGGCATATTTAAGAAACACTCAATGCATCTATTATATATGGTGAAATATATAAAAGGGGTAAGAAATATTAATGTTAAAAATAAAATATACGAAAGCTGCTTCGTCTTTAATTAGTTTTTGATTATTTTTGGATCCTGAGTTACAATGTATAATAATATACAAACACATGTGGTTATATCTATTCTACCATGCAAAATGTAACGAAAGTTTGTTTTCCTATCTACCTCGATACACCTGTCCTCGATCTCATCAGTGTCCATACACCTGTACACCTGTACTATGCAATGCAAGCTAGGTGACAAATGTTCTTTTGCACTTACAAACAATTCACAAGCTGCACTTTTTTATCATAGCTGGCACTGTAGGCTGTGTCCTATTTTACCTGTTTAATCTGGATTTATTGGAAATGGACTTTACATTAATATTTGCTTCATAATTTGGTTATACCAGCATTGAAACAATTTACCATTAAAAATACTAGAAATCCTTTGAAAGCATTAGGCTTGCTGATATTTATATATTTAACAAAATTGTGTGGAAAATCCTACTGGGAACTTGAACACAAAGAACGGAGATCCAGATTTGTATGACTAGCTTCTTACATTAAGTTTTATTTAGTGAAATCCCTGGGGGCACCCAAATTGGAGCAAATTCCCTCCTTTCATCAAATAAATTTATAATATACGTACCGGTACACATGATCAGTCTTTCTCATCATTTGTATAATTTCAGTAAATACGTATACACACATGTACATATATATATATTATTCTTCGGCATTATTCGTTAATGTACAAGATCTTTGATATTAAAGTCTAGAACATAATCCTAATGTATAAATTTTTATTACGCTATCCACTATCATCTTTTTCATACCAATTTACGTTCATTTACAAGCACAACTTAGTACCGATCACATCAAGCTACGTGTATAAACCTGAAGACTGATTTCAGACAGCTGAAACCACTTTGAGGGTTTATATGAACTGAGATGACTGAATAGATAGCTTTTTTTATCATAAAACTTTTGGAAGAAATAATTAAAAACACATAAAAAAAATTAATACAAGGACTTGAGCAAGTCTTACTTTTTCTGACTGGTTTTTCTTACCTACAATATGTATATATATATCCCTGCATCAAATTTTTCTAGTCTAGAAATTTGATGAACAACAGCTGTGTGTACGTGTTCCCAAAAGATCAAAAGGAAGCACATTATTACATTTGACAGCTAATAATGTCTTAGTAGGCTACGTAGACCTTACTGTTTGTGCTTTCATTTACACCTTTATTTGAATATTTAAGGATATATCTGTTACCTTAAAACTTATGTACATGTTATAAGAGTAATTTCCCTTAAACATTCTTATTAAATTGATTTCACTCATTATCAGATTTATCATTGTAACCTTTAATGCAATAATTCTGGTGTATCTTTCATATGCGTCTTCAATCAGCTTGTCATCATACAATTTACTCACGATTCTATATACATATCGCAATATTAGTGCCACAATTAAATTTTTGGACTCAATTTCCATACACTTCAAATAAAAAAGAAACCTTTGCAAGTTTCAACGCTTTAAATTTTTAAGTAAATGGAGATTTGAAGATCCTGAATTGTTGCATTATTTCAACCAAGTTTGGATCACGATGTGACGACTCGTGTAAACTTTATTTGGCAAATAATTTTTTAGTTTCCTGTCTTGAAAATACTTTTCTATTTCATTCAAAGGTTCATTAAATTTTTAAATATGTATATACTTGGAACTAAAAATTGTTTACACTTTCAATTGAAAGTTTGCCAAAGCATTGGAAACGGATCATCTGCCATAAATATTTTATGAAAATTGTTTCTTTCTTGCTGTTGGTATAATTTAAGAACAGAGAATAGCCAATCAAAATAAGCGTCTTCACTTTCAGCTGAAATGGCCCACACTAATAGTCTAATCCTGCCAAACCGAAAAATCCTGCAAAATCTATTGTGATTATAATCAAGTGCATCAAGGTGACTCACAATGCCTCCACAATTAGCCAAGATCATAACATTCATAGTTCATAATATCTTTTTCGCATTTAAGATTGTCAAACTCTTTTTTGAGAAAGATCAATTTACAGCAGGGCAAGTATATACGTAGCATATATATGTACTTGACTGTGTCCTTCAGTCACGTACACCAGACCTGTGTCAGCCATGATGTTCAAGAATGTATAGTAATATTTAATTTTAATATGCTTTCCAGCAGAAAAACAGATAACTTGAAGCTTAAGGGTGCTGATGACTTATTGTGAAGCAGCTGCAATAAATATTAATATATATGTTGAATAAAGTTCACCAGATCCTTGCCAGAACAGCCAACTGCACGATCCACTGATCATGATGTAGTTAACTTGCCAATGAGAAGTGATGCTGCATACTCAAAATTATATCCACACACTTATCTACATGTGTAGGTTATGCCATCAACCATTCAAGCAAGTGCATAAAGGTCACACAATGTATTTGCCCACCAATTATGTGTTTTGTTTCAACATATGCAGGATAGTGTACATTAGTACTAGCATTTGTTAAAAGAACAAAATGTTCTCATGCTTTTGGACATTGTCGTACAAAATTTACATGTACATGTTATATATATATAACTCTTAACTTTCCAGGCACTTTCAATCAAAAGATGCAGTGGAAATTCAATTAAGTTTTAATTTTATCAAAAAATGTCATCAAATTAAACACTTTGAAGAATTGATGACAACTTTTTTTAGCATTCAGGGGTGTAAAAAAAATTCAAAGCACTTCCCCCGGGCAAATGACCCGTAAATATAAGTTCTATTTGCACCCATGAAATGCATATATATTACACAGTTTAAAAAAAATGGACTTTTCTAAATAATAGGACTTTTCATGAATTTTTTTTCTTCTCTGTAACTGTAAATGATATAATATCAATGATTTACTATTAATTGCAGTGATGGATGTATTTGTCTTTCTTTTCTTTTGTTAACATTTTTTACTTGTGCTGATTTTTTATTTCCTGAAATCCGTGTCAGGATTTGTCCGGTTGTTAGTCACAACAATGCAGCTTCCTGTTTGATAAACAAAGACGCTTTTCAGGCCAAAACAATGTCCTTCAGTTGTTACCTAGTACATGTGATACAATAATTCAATAAGTTAATTTATCCTTATTTATCCACGATCCCTATTGCAGAATGTATTTTAGCTGGATCTTCAGTTATTTTCATCAGCCTGTCCTTAACCCTTTCACCACTGTAGACCATAATGGACCCCTCCATATCAATGCATGGTAGAGTCTACTAAAGTTACATAGGGGTGAAAGGGTTAAAGTCTGAAAATTGTCAGAATTGATGCAATCGGCAATTTTTTCCTCAAAATTAATAATTCAGTATTTTTTCTCATGAAATTTTGTTTGTTGCATAACTGTTTGAATGTATTCCACTACAGCCAGTTAAGATAATTATTTATTCACATCCAGTTAAGGTAAATAACGAAGAAATACATGCAAAAACATTTTAAAGGAACCAGTCAATTGCACTTGTTTATGGCAAGCTTAAATGGGCCAACTTTTTTGCATTTGTGCGCGAGTGCTTAAACCGGCTCTCCTGGATGCGGGCCGGGGCAAGTGGGTTTTTTCAGCCCTGGACTAGTAATTTCTAAGGAAAAAAATATTTTTAGAATCCACATACAAAATGTATAACTCTTTGGCATAAAATATTTGATCAATACAAAAAAAGGCTGTCCCCTTTACCACTGTCTGGATACGGTTGAATTGGAGCCCTGGTAGTGAATGGAAAATTTAATGTTCAGGCTTTTAATGCTTAGAAAAAATCTAGGCATGTCATTCATGCAGTGAACAATAAAGGCAGACTGTCTAGATGGTTTCAGTGATAGCGCCAATGATTAATAGCATAAACACAACTCCTGGTGTATGTATGGCCTGGTATAACTACGCTTATATCTCAGATGATGTAAGAGTCGCCTTGCCAAGCAACCTGATCACAAATGTTCTACAGTCTGTTTCAGAAAACTACTTATAGTGTGGCAAAGATTTACACCCTGTTATATTACAATATTAATGTGGGTTTCAAGTTTGAGGGAAATGCTAATTTTAGTCAGCCGAAACTTTAAAGTGTCATCTGATGTACCGTATATATCATGCAATAAGCCCAGGAGGCCAACACATGATCTCGCCTTACCGAAAAAACAAGGGTGGGCTTGTTACTGGACAACGGAAAAGCTTTTGTTGCTAACTGCAATATATATTGGTGGGCTTATTAGCAAGCATGCGCTTATTGAAATTATTGATGGATAGATATGGTAATACATACAGCATGTACAGGTCACTGCATTTCATTTCAGATAAACTGCATATATATGATTCATATATATTATGTAACTTCACAATTTGAACAAGGGTCTACTATATTGATTTTGCTAAAGTTACATTTTAAAACTGGACACAAACAAATTTTTAAATTTGTATACAACTGTTATATGAATACTCAATTTACAACCTTGACTTGTATTTTGCAATTTTAAGAAGATTTAAATTTGATTAGCCATGTAACAACCAACTTATTAATCTGATTTGAAAATTTGAAGCTTTTCTGTCTTTAAACCTGATCTATAGAAATTACGACACAGGCACACAAGTACATACACTGTACATACCAGGTAAAAGACTTAGTTAAACAAACATTGAAGTACTTTGGGTTTGTCAAGGTAGTGGGTGGGTATATATACGTATATATACATATACCGGTACATGTATACGTAGATTAGCAGTGTTCTGAAAGTACAAGCCTGGGTCACAGTGTTCAATAAAGCTTATTGTGAATTGGTTTCCACACAATACACTTGGTTTATTAACTCATTCACCCCTGAAATTTCATAATGAACTATTCCGACCTTTGAATTGGAAGAGTTCAAATCTGTCTTCAGGGGTGAATGAGTTAATGTTCCTCTGAGAACAGATCTTTCTTGTACCAAATCTGCGAGGTATTCTCGTACTTGATCTTTGAATAATTATAACCGTTATGAAATAAATTGTAGAGTTGCGACAATGAAACACAATGGGCGAGAATATGTGTACACAACGGGACAAATATGGGTAACATTCACTATTTATATTTTATATGCTGCCTTTGTTTTTAAAGTGGGAATCGAGAGGGAACTCGAGGGTCATAATTACGGCTGAGTGCCACTTTGCCCACATTATGTTGTTACAGATAAGTAGTTGGTTGTTGTGATAAAGGTATAGTCTGTTT
>JAUMHH010007236.1:0-25778 GCA_032359455.1 Chlamys rubida
AACGACAATTTATAACTCATAAACGTCAGAGTTACCTCCCGTTGTGCACTAATACATGTTACAGTATTTACATTTACATAATTACCATAATAGATTCGGACCGAATGTATTTCCAGTATATATACGTCGTTAGTCCCTTTAACGTTTGATTTCTATTGATTCTCCCCTTGGTCCAGGTCCCTAATTGTTTTTGTTTTCTGTTGATTGGTCCAGGTCCCTAATTGTTTATGTTTTCTGTTGATTGGTCAAGGTCCCTAATTGTTTTTGTTTTCTGTTGATTGGTCCAGGTTCTTACCTCCTCAGCGGTGGACATGAGTGTGTGTTAGTCAAATGGCAGTACAACTCGGAATACCGCGACTTCCGACCCCGTCTCGGGGCACCGCTAACTCACGTGGCCATCTCCCAGGACAATTTGTTGTATGCCACCAGCCATGATGACAATGGTAGGTCTTAGCTCATTACAACATCGGAAATCCAGGGAAATTTGATTATCAGGTTTTAATTTGATCTAGTATAATATTAGTCAGGGAATGGTATCCATAATGTATGGAATGTTATCAGTGACGCCTAAAATCAGTAAGAGAACGTTTTAATGTGATACAGAATGCTACACTTTCAGTCATATATACCTGTATTAACATGACTTTCATTTTTGATAAAGAAATTATTTGTGTCTTTCTTATATATTACCTCCACTGCCCTGATAAAAGTAACGAGCTTAATCTAAGTTATACCCAGGCTACATATGATGAAGAACATTACCTTGAGATTTAACTCATTCACCCCTGAAATTTCTTAATGAACTATTCCAACCTTTGAATTGGAAGAGTTAAAGTGCGTCTTCAGGGGTGAATGAGTTAATGAGATCACATGCACATCAATGGGTGTTTTATAACAAATATTCACAGATAATATTTATAGATTAATTTGAATGATGATTTTCAATCATATTTCACATTTTGATTCTCATTTGGTGTCAAAGCAAGGAGATGTAATCATGAATTTCAAGAGATATCATTTGATTGGAAGGTAAAGAACAGTGATCTGAAACATTTGTTTGATAGGTAACAATCATCCTCGATACTCCAGGGGTTATGCTCACATACGCTCTCTGCACTTGTGGAATATGTCATAGCAAAATTGAAGGCACACTGCTAGCTATTTGATTGGCCTCAGGTAAAAAAAAACGTTTTGCTAGGCTAATACCTATCCTTTGAAGATTACAGAGAAGCAACACCCAACTCCAAAGCCAGTCAATTTTACAGTTACGCAACCAACAGATTCTTTTGATGTACATCAAACTCATCTCATCCACAAGGTGGTGCACACTGAGCCTTCAATTTTGTCATGATATATTCCAGGGGTACAGAGAGCGAAAATGAGCATAACCCTTGGAGTATCAAGGGGAACAATTTGATCAAGAGTTAATAATGGAATGAAATTAAATTGTTGATTGTATGTATTTATGATTACTTCTTTTCAGCGATACAATTGGTGACCAGCAACTTCTCAGTGACCCAAGTGTACCAAGGTCTCACCAAAACTAACCTGTCCGCCAAACAGACCTGTTTATACCCAGCTGGACTGAACTTTGACCCCAGGTCCAAAGCTCTGGTTCTCAATGGTAAACCAGGACACCTGCAGTTCTACTCTGTTCACAGTGATAAACAGTTGTACAATGTAAGATTTTAGATCATAGCATGTGTATTAGAGAGTTTACATTATTGTAGAAAACAGCCTAGTTATATGCATGTTAATCATAATGTTCGTTTGCAATGGGGAGTGTAATCAACGATCAGACCAACAGTATGCAAAATATGTCCGTACAGCGGCTAGACCTTGCATAGACTACATTCAATATTGTCATGCACAACAGTTCATCACCTTCGGGCGGTCAACCTTCTCACCAAGCCTACAGAGAAGTCAGCTTGGCCACTCTACAAATACATGTTCACAACACTATCAGTGTGTGTACAGTATACAGTTGTTTCATGTCATGTTATGGTACAATTAGATTATTATTTTTACCAATGCTGGCTTTTGACCTAGCTAGCTTGCAACAATCAAAACTATTCACTAGTAAATGTTTTTGGCTGTTGCATGCGGCTGTCAACAATGTAGTTTGTCAGTCAATAGTCAAAACTATTGACCAGTAAGTCTGATTGGCTGTTGCACGCCGCTGTCAACAATGTAGTTTGTTAGTCAATAGTCAAAACTATTGACCAGTAGGTCTGATTGGCTGTTGCATGCGGCTGTCAACAATGTAGTTTGTCAGTCAATAGTCAAAACTATTGACCAGGCAGTATTTTTAACTATTGCCCTGCTTGGCAGTGTTTGCTATGTATTTTCCTTGTTATTAATATTGGGAAACTGTCAAATTGTTTAATGTGTTGTTTTTAAACCCCTAAGGGGGCGCAAAGCACCGTGAAAGCTTTCTGGGAAATTGAGACCGCATCCTATCTACAAAAATATGACAGTAAACCCCTGCAATATCCATGTTTATTACATTATACATTGTATTAGTGAAATATCATTAATTCTCTATTTGATAAAAATACATCTCCAATGCAGTGACAATATACGAAATATTCTATCTTCACATGTGAAAACATCATCCTTAATATTGTCCAATCAAAACGGTATATTCTATTCACTGCATATATTTCAGTTTTAAGTTTAGATGAAGTCAGGGCGGAATAAGGGGTGTCAAAAATTACGCTACAAATTCCTGCGCTTTTCTGATGTAAGAATATTTGCATCACGGGACGTGAAAAATATGAAAAGGCTATATGGTATATAGTGGTTGCTCCATTTTTGTTTCAGTTAGACATCGTGCGTCAGAATTATATTTCCTCTGAGAATATTCAGCGACCCCTAGATGTGACAGAGGTTATCCAATCAGAATTCAACAGCACAGGCGACTGGCTTGCTACAGTGGAGTACTGGAACAATGGTGTTATGACCCCCGAAATGAGACTGAAATTCTGGAAATATAACGCAGAGACGCAAAGGTTGGTAGATCACACTGAATTTCTGCAAAATTGGAAGCTGAAACAGAAATGTAAATAGGAAAATACATGAAGTTGGGATTAAAATGAAAAAACGAAATTAAGTAATTTTGGATTTAATTATATGCAAAAGTTCTCTCTTCAAAGGGCTCTATTTCTATAATGAAAGGTTTACCAACCAAAAAAAATCAAATTATTTCAAAAGTGGAAGATAGAAAATGGGCGTAGAGCAGTGTATCATACTAACATAATTCAGTTTCCAAAATATCAGCACAGTGATGAAGTGTATAAAGGTGTCACCCTGGTATAGGGGGACAAGTCATGGTGCATATAAAAGTTAATGTGATTAAGTCCTATTGTCTAAAAATATATATTCACAAATAAGGCAGCCATGAAAATAGCTGGCCTTGAAAAGAAGGTATTGATTCCTTAATACTAAAACGAAACATAATTTATGACTTATTTTCCTGGTGTATGGTACATTACAATCCAGCAAATGACTTTGTTTTACCTATCTTTTGTATTTTTTGTTTCAGCTACACATTAAACACCACAGTCGAAGTCCCACATGATAAAATTATCAAGTGTATGCGGTTCCGCCCCGACACCTTCTCTAATAACAACGAAGATCCAATGGTGGTCACAACTAGTGAGGATGGAAAATTCAAAATCTGGTCCAACATGGATGACACCAACATCTACAGTAAGGGACATATTTATGTTACAATACCCTATATCAGGCACAAGTAGTACAGTACAAATGGAGATACAAACATAAGTAATCAAGGTCGATATAGCTTGAGGAAACTTTAGTTCTCCTCTCAGCCCATCATCAAATGTATTTCTGATCATACAATGTATACACCAAACAATTACCAAATATTTTAAATGTGTACTTTGGCTGGAGTAGTGCTACATATTAAATTTGTGGCCATTCATTCACAGTGAAACACTTTGTTTGGGGCATATTTCATATACTCTATCACCTACGAATGGCTGAGTATCACACATTGAAGCCGAGTCTTGTGCCCAGTTATATATAGGAGTATCACCCTTGGTTTGGTTTTTATACCCAACTTTGTCCAGAGGTTGAGAACTATGGATTGTTCATCTTCGGTAGTATTCGGATAGGAAGGCTGTATTGAGGGCAGCACAAGGGTATGATAGAAAGATCTTTGAGTTTACAAGTTTGTAGTCATATGGAGATTATAAGTAGTCCATGGATGCATTGGTTACCTCGGTAATCAGATCTGGTTACTGTATAATGGGAAATAGTGGCCCGTCAAACTTTCGCCTTTCACTGGTATAATCTGTTTTCAGTGTTATTTTCGCCCTTTACATATTATTACCATGTAGTATGGTATGTTGTGTGCTAATTTTCACTGTCGTAATAAATTCACACTCCTTATGGAGGGTGAAAAAGGCTTCGGGTAAACTACTGTGAACATTTCCTACTATACAGTATACATTGTTCATACAGGTCATCAAAAGTACCTGAACGGAAATTGAGTTCAATGCCTGAAAAATGCCTGACAGAAGGTGTTACTTTGAACATTTCTGTAATGTACTCAATATTCCTTGAAAAGAACTCGAAGATGTCTTATTCTAATTTATCCCTCATTTTATGTTTGAGCTTTATAAGTGTAACCGTACACTTAAAACAGATTTTTTTTCAAACTTTGACCTGAAAAAGTTCAAAAATGTTGGAAAAGTGGTAAATTTGACCTGAAAATTCTTTGCGAACCATTGTAGGGACGAACACCAGATGGAGCTGTGATTCTGTGGGGTACTTCCACGACAAGCCTGCTGGTAGGTGTGCCTTTACTGCTGATGGGTCTCTGTTGGGGGTCGTGTTTGGAGCCAGCATCACACTATGGGATCCGGACAACAACGTCCTGAGGGAAACCTTCAACAGTCAGCAGGGAACAGTACAGTAAGACATTGATATACATAGCAGGGCACAGTACAGATAGACATTGATATATATAGCAGGGTACAGTACAATAAGATGTTGATATATATAGCAGGGGACAATACAGTTAGACATTGATATATATAGCAGGGGACAGTACAGTAAGACATTGATATATATAGCAGGGGACAGTACAGTAAGACATTGATATATATAGCAGGGGACAGTACAGTAAGGCATTGATATATATAGCAGGGGACAATACAGTTAGACATTGATATATATAGCAAGGTACAGTACAGTAAGGCATTGATATATATAGCAGGGTACAGTACAGTAAGACATTGATATAAACATCCCTTATCAGCAGAGCTGTAACCAAATCACACAGCAGTGTTAAAAAGTGTTCATGGTACCAGTTCAACAGAAATATATGTCTGTAATGAAGTAAATGTGATATTCAAAGAGAACAATTAAAAACAAATTAACCACAAATGTACTGAAGATATATAATATGATATACTCTACAATAATGAAAGTATTATTTGAATACCAATGTTTTGTAAATTATACCAATTTTAGATATATACAGTCTTTATTTCCACTTGATATTGTATAAAGTCAAAGATTAAAACTTACATATGGTCAAGCATAAATGAAACATACACATTTTACAACAGAAAAGAATAAGAACATTTACTGTTTTGACAGGTTCATCGAGTTTGGGAAAAAATCCTGTAGTCACTATCTGGCCACTACTACAGTGTCAAATGTGACAGTCTGGGACCTCATCACCTGTGCAGGTAGGTATCTCACAGTTTTATAAGTTTTTGAAAAATATTGTGATACAGTGATATTTTATTTTTGTTGTGATACAGTATAATATGCATGTGAATTGTGATCTACCATTTTCTGATACCATAAAAACCGGCATAATTTGCGCACCTATGTAATGTGCGCAGTTACTTTTTAGGGCTGAAGATACAGAAAAAAAATCTACTTGTCTATTTTGCGCATCAATTTTTCCTCTCAAAAACGATGTTCAGAATGCCCGGAAAATTGACCTTCGACACAAAAGTTTGACACAAAGATCTATTATCGGTAACAAACCATACACTGTGATGTGTTACAGTTGTCTGGAGTGCCAGTATTGAGAGTACACATTTGGTAGCTGACCCTCTCAGTGATGTCATGGCAGTGTTCGGGAAAAACAAGAGCCGTAAGTATTAATAAAGTGATGATTAATAATGTAGCAACTAGTACTTTGAAATCTTACCGAGTTTTCATTCTGATCCTTTTTTCATTTTCCTAAAAGTGAACTTCTGCTTGTATTTTACTTTCATTTTACGTCATTTTGTTTTCATTTCTAAGGAAAGGTATTTTACCTTTAATACCAGGTATTCCCAAATTGATTTCATGTGCATGTATAAAAATAATCATAACATTATACACATATGTGAGCTATAAATGAGATTTCTATCGTTTTGGAATTATTATTTTTTTGGAATCAAAACATTTTACTAGAATTTTGCCTGACCTGCATGCCTGATAATCAATGAACAGTGATGATACAGATATGTTTCAACAAGTTGAATTATCATTTTATAATTTCAAACTTTTTAGCACACCATCATCTGATGGTGGGCTATTCAAATCACCCTTTTGTGTGTGGTCCGTCTTCCATCCTTCTGTCCTTAAACAATTCTTGTTATCGCTATTTCTCAGAAAGTACAGGAGGGATCTTTCTCAGATTTGATATGTAGGTTCCCCTTGGTCTGTTATTGTGCATGTTTACTTTTGAGACTAATCGAATAAACAAATTAACGGCTGACAGGCAGCCTTCTTGGATTTTGATAGTGAATGTTTGTTATTGCTATATCCCAGGAAGTTCTGGAGGGATCTTTCTCAAATTTGATATGTAGGTTCCCCTTGGACTATAGTTGTGCATGTTTACTTTGGAGATTGATCATAAAAATAAAATGGCCACAGGAAGTACAATGTACTAATAAGATTTTTCTGATATTGTAATGATCAGATCTATTTCTCCTGCATTTAAAGAATTGTACTAGTAAATATGTGAAACGGTGCATTTACTGTTTATATGACTTGATCAAAAAGATTAGAGAAAAGAAGAGGAAAGATCAAACTGACATATAAACTAATAAGGATGGTACAATGGTGGGCGATAAGATCCCTCTGGGAACTCTTGTTTCATTTGTTATAATTCATATTTTTTCAGTGTATGTGTTCAAGCCATCTGACCCTAACTACCTGTACTACAACAAGAATATTCGTAAAGATGCTGAAGGAGCAGTTTTCATACCTCACCAAAAGAGTTCTAAAAACGAAGGGGGACAACTCTCCTGGCAGTGTGAATCTCAGTTGTACTGGATGACCAGTAAACAGGACCTGATGACCCTGACTATGGAGGAAGATGAACCCACACACACACAGCTGGTATGTTCTCACACCAAACCAGATAAGTTTGTACCTGTTAAAGACCTAAGTTGTTTGATTTGAAAAAATGTCCAAGCTCTGATTATGTATATATTTAACCCATTCACCCCTAAAGTCACATTTGAACCTTTCCAAATCGAAGACTGGGCAAGTCCAGTTTAGATAATATGTAGGGATGAATGCGTTAATGGTAGGTATTTGAGGTTGTGCTCTTTCATTTTTCAAATTAATCAATAACTATGTTAGTGCTACCCGTTTAAAAGTTTGGTTTAATTTTGTTTAACGTCCTATTAACAGCTAAGGTCATTTAAGGACGTGCCTCCATGTGTGTAGTGTATAAGAAAGTTATGCCTAATGTCTTTGAATATTCCGTTGTGTATGTAGTTTTAAGGATCTCTGTATAATCCAGGACTGTCGTTACATTACATTTGCTGAAAAATCCCAGACATTAGGAATATTTAATAGGATTTCCAATTATAACTGCACTCCTCTCTGCTCTCTTCCTGAAGCCGAGTCAGAAATAAGCATTGAGCAATGTCAGTATCAAGCATTGAGCCAAGTCAGTAACAAGCATTGAGCAATGTCAGTATCAAGCATTGAGCCAAGTCAGTAACAAGCATTGAGCCAAGTCAAAAACAAGCATATCAATCATACACCATTGTCAAAACCAAAACTGTCTATCCTTAAAGAAAACATTGTTATCATGGTGTATATATGTTTAATGTACATAGAGCTTGTTGTATCTGTTCAGTATTTACCCAGATTATTAGATAACATCATCAACTCTTAGATTTATCCTGGATTAATTTGGTTTTACTTTATATGTGTTCTTACTGTTTGTTTTTCTACCCTAGATACCTATAAAGACAAACCTTCCTCAGACACCCTTCGGTGCCCTGCTGACTGCGGAACGGAAGAAGGGATTTCTACCATCTGCCTACAGAGAACTAGAGAGCGAAGTGTATACAACTGCATCACAGTTTACATCTCAGGTAAGACGTGTCCAGATACTCTTACATAAAACTCTAGTGGAATACATCTGAGTACTCTTATTTTAAACTCTAGTGGAATACATCTGAGTACTCTTACTTTAAACTCTAGTGGAATACGTCCGAATACTCTTACATAAAACTCTAGTGGAATACGTCTGAGTACTCTTACTTTAAACTCTAGTGGAATACATCTGAGTACTCTTACTTAAAACTCTAGTGGAATACATCTGAGTACTCTTACTTAAAACTCTAGTGGAATACGTCTGAGTACTCTTACTTTAAACTCTAGTGGAATACATCTGAGTACTCTTACTTTAAACTCTAGTGGAATACATCTGAGTACTCTTACTTAAAACTCTAGTGGAATACATCCGAGTACTCTTACTTAAAACTCTAGTGGAATACGTCTGAGTACTCTTACTTTAAACTCTATAGTGGAATATGTCTGAGTACTCTTACATAAAACTCTAGTGGAATACGTCTGAGTACTCTTACATAAAACTCTAGTGGAATACGTCTGAGTACTCTTACATAAAACTCTAGTGGAATACATCTGAGTACTCTTATTTTAAACTCTATAGTGGAATACGTCTGAGTACTCGTACTTAAATTTCTAGTGGAATACGTCCGAATAATCTTACTTAAAACTCTAGTGGAACACGTCCTAATTCAATACATAAAACTCCAGTGGAATACGTCTCAATAATCTTATGTAAATGTCTGAATACTCTTATATAAAACTCTAGTGAAACACATCCTGATACTCTTACATAAAACACAAAGTGCTCCCCCACTCCAAGACTGCCTGTACATGTCTATACTATAACATTGTGGTTCTGATATTCTTAACTTTGTCATCAAGTTTTAACCCCTGTAGCATATTGGAGGGTGCATTATGAATTAAGTGTTTGCCTTTAACGTCTGATCTTCTGTACGACTTCTTGATTAGACTTTACGTGTAGCTCCATCACTCTTATACTAAAAGTCTGGCTGTCATTAAATATCTTATGTGGATTTCAGTTCACTTTTCTTATATTTTGTAAACATAGAGTATTAAGCTCAAAGCCTGAGTCACTCTGTCATTGTCCATATTATGACGTCACAATCAATTTCTGACTGGCACAGCCAATGAAAAACGCTCCAGGGTATATTACACTAGTGACATATGTAAAAATATTACACAGGCAAATTCACTGGATAACAGGCCGAATATGTGATAAAGTTATATATTTCCCCTGTTTAAATGTGTATAAATCAGTATTCCAAACATATTTGATTCTCACTTATATCTCCTCACAAAATAACCTGAAACACATATTTTGCAATATCTTAGCTATAACATTCTGTTCACATTTTTAGACCATAAGTCATTGGAAATCTTGACATCGTTCAATGGTGACATCCTTATCGTAATTTTGGAGACAACCAGTCATGACAGCAGTAAGCTGTTTATTGAAATGTTTTTGAGTTTAATAAGTTGTAATTTACCGATGTTGCAGTTACTGGAGACCGCCTCCCACGTTCAGGCACCTGTAACGAGTCTATGCAACACCTTTATACACTCCCTACTGATCCGAGAAAAATCACACAGGTAAGTCTTGCTTCATATGTTTACGGTGAATACTATATCAACACGTAGACCGCAAAGGCATAATACTTATAGTTTTATATGAATAGTGGGTTAATATTTTGTTAAATTTTCAGTATGAGTTAAATTGGTGCCTTTTTATGTAACAAACAATCCCCAGTCATCCCAGACAATCATCACCGGAGGAAATTGCATACAAAATATAATTATACTGTAAATGAACACAGGGAAAGATTTTGCTAATTTTCGCCTTTTTCACCCACCATAATGAGGGCAAATTTATCAAAACAGTGAATATATGTAAACATCATAATAACAATAGTATACGTAATTACATGTGAAGAGCGAAATTAACGCATGGCTATAATTGATTTCATGAGTGAAGGGCGAGGGTTGAAAAAATTCCCAATATGAAGTATTATTTTTAACCCTTTCACCACTGTAGACCATAATGGACTCATCCAAATAAATGTATGGTAGAGTCTACTAAAGTTTCCTAGGGTTGAAAGGGTTATACAAATATCATTATGTATACATTTTATTGTCACCACACTTAGGTTGACTTTGAACAAATTAACATTTGTAGAGCTTTAAAATGTTCTGTTGTAATTATAAATCAATACCAATACTGATATCACTTTCACTTTAGTGATATTCTGATTTCAATGAAGATAAATTAGGTTTGGTGTGGAGTTAGACTTATGTAAAGAAGTTTATGATTGGTTGAGTTAAATTTTGTTGTCTAACACAGTGTGATTAGATTTTTTTTTTGGTAGGAACACTAAAATATCTTTATAGGAAATACTGTATGATTTTACTCTGTTTCCTGAGATTTTGGTTTTATTGTTTTATTGTTTTATTGCAGCTCCGTTCAACTGATTAAGGATGAAGACGACAATGATACATCAGATGAAGAAGAAAAAGTGACAAATTCCGATTCAGAATCCGACATGGAGGTGGATGATAAAGAGGTTTCTATATCAAAAACGGACGCATCCTCTAAAGGGAAACAGGACAGACAGAAAAAAGACATTGTGACAGAACAGAAATCGTTTGAAATGCCAAGCTTAGACTGGTATTCCACTGGCCTAAACACATGATTCTGGTAATAAATTTTAGAGATGTATGTGTGAGAATTTGTTTTTATTTCTCTAGTTTCAGAAGTGAAATGTAGTTCTCTTTGTTTGTAACAGAAAGAGAGATTGTTAAAATAAACCTACGTAAGTTAGTTCTCTACTTACGAATAGATTCCAACCAAACTTCACCTAGTGATGTGTAATACAGGTACATGTCTAGTTTAAATATACTTTGACTGTGATACGAAAATATTTGACGAGCCCATATGGCGAACTGGCTGTTAGTCGATTAAAAAGTTGCTGAATAGATGTATTATAAGACACTTTCATGCCCAGTGGTGAAGTATAAGGAAATTCCACCCGAGTGGTTCCTAGTTTTGTCAAATTTTAAAATCCCGAGGGTGGAATTTCCATCCTTCACCTTGGCATAAAAGAGTATTTTTCTCTCATTCCAACTACCAGAATAAGCTAAAAACAAAAAAAACACATGAAAAGGCTTTAGACTGGGTACCATTTTGAAAATATCAACTTTTCCCCTGAGCTTTTTTGACGAAAACGAATCTTGCAGCATTATTGGACTTTTCCAAATTCTCAATGTCAGGTCATTGTTTAGTCATTGTGACGTCATTAACATAAAGGAGGTGTAAGATAGAAATTGCTTACACCCCTTTTTTACCCTGGAGAGCTCTATCTTACACACACAGAAATTAGGAAAATTCTCAATGTCACATTTTTGTTTGCAAATCAATATTTATGTAGTGTAGAGTTCCCCAAATAGAGGTTATTCCTATAATTTTAAACTTTTTGTTGAGCTCTTAATCCGATAGTAATGTTGTGGTATTTTTAATTTGTTGAAATACCACTTGTGTATGAAACAATTAAATTAGTTCATATCAACATTTAACAGTAAACCTTGACTAAAACGTGAATGGAATGCAATTTTGATTGACTGCAAATTTTAATTCATGCAGATATTTGTCAATAATGTGAACTGTATGCTGTACTTGATCTTACAATTATTCCTCAAACTGAAAATGCTTGCTGCATTATTGAGTTTGCAGTTGAATCTTTCTGAAAAATATAATATTCCTTCATAATATTCCTTCAAAAACTACCTGGTATACAGCCCATCTGCATGGCTGAACCAGAACGTTACCAAGTAACTAGGTACAACTACAGTATACAAAGCTGACATTTTAATGCCCAGTCTAGATGTATATTAGCTGCAATCTATTATGAATTCGTGGATGGTTCTAAGGGCACTGATCCACATTAATAACAAACGACCCTTTGTGTTAAATCGCTTCCTGTATGCGATGCCATGTAGAGGGTTTTTCCTGTAGAACTCGCCGGGTACCACGACTGGACAGGAGAATAAAGAATCAAGGTAAGCAATTCACTTGCACAGGTACTTGGTCCTTATTGCAGCTCAATTGCAATAGTTCATAGGGAAGGGAAGTACATTGTAGTCACATCTGAATAGGAAACCATGTAGTGGCATAATGGAGCCAGCAATCATTCTCCTTCGCAGTAGAGACAGCTTCCTTGCTCCTTCAAATTTGGTTTGTTTGTGTCTTACGTCCTATTAACAGCCATGGTCATTATACTATATTACTGTTAGTATTAAGGTAAATGCTGGTATATTTAACTTACACTTGTGTTGTTGATTCCAGACCAGGGATGGTACTTGGCTTGGCAGAACCCTGTAATATCACAAACACATTTACAAAGCATTTTAACTAAATTCATCAGCTTCGTTTTTAATTATATCAAAATATAATATGTAGCGGATATCATATGAGATTCCATTTGATATAAAGGACACAATGTTTGAACTACACTGTATGAGAAGTTTTCGAATTTCGGTATAGAATCGTCAATTTTTCGTTTAATCATGCCAGGGCATAATGTTATAGGTCCAATGCCGCTTTTTCACACCTATACTACAACAGGGTATCTTCTAAGGCATCGACCTGCAAAACGGCATCAACGATACTCCAGAATAAAATTCGAAAAAGTGCCCAGTGGGCATCTTTAGCCTGCGTTATCGTGAATACCTGAAACGATGCCATGTAGTGTTATGGTGTACAAAAAAAGCTGCATAAGACCTGTGGCAATGTGCCCTGGCACGTTCAAAACGAAAAACTAATGATTTTTGACTGAAATTCGTAAAAGTGCCCAGTTGGCATGTAGATGCCGTTTTCTATGTGAATACCTTAGACGATGCCCTGTAGTGGTATAGGTGTGAAACAGCGGCATAAGGCCTATTGTATATGTTAGTAACATTTTAATATCAAACTAGCCCAACGTTGGGCGGTCCCGCCCAATATTGAATAAGTAACTAACTTCACGCTGATGGGTTTCTCTTGAATACTTTAGACAAGGATGTTTTTATCAAACTTTATATTTTTCACATTGTGAAATAATGTCGTAATCAGCAGGACCTTATCTTTAAGATAGGATCATAAGGTGGCTCTCTTGTCATAAGTTTGCTCTTTCATCGGTGACACCAGTTGTGGAGGCAATGGCCATAGGTGGCTCCTCTAGAATGAGCTCCATTTTATACTATTGCATTGAGCCTACTACGTACATTAAGAAGATTTACAGAGAAAACACATGGTGAACGATAATATTCTTTTTCAAACCTATAGCGGTGACAAATGTAAGCAATTTAGTCGCATAATAGACATGTATATAAACAATAAATTAGTGTAATACATGTTTACAGGTAAAATGCTGACAGAATTGGTGACGTTGGTATTTATTGTAGGTTATATCTAGAATAAACAAACCTAGTATACTGGCATATCTGAACCACGTGCCGACTACACTGCGATTTCGTGTCACATACATTAAAAACAAGAAAGCCTTGCTAAAACAGAATTTAGTAGCTCACTGGCAGCCTGAATGCTGATATTAGAAATGAATACAAGAAACAGAAGATGAAAATAACTAAAAGTTTTTAACGTTCATTTTTGAAATAGTCTGAAATGAAAGTAACAATGAAATGAAAGTAAAATGAACGAACATAATGAATAAAACGCTCGTTTTCAAAATGTCATTCCAAGGACTCAAATCACCAGTAACAAAGTAGAGTCCCATTTTATTAGCTCACCTGGCCCGAAGGTCTTTAAACAACTTCTTCTTAATAACCAAGAAGCCTATGGTGATGATATTTTGCCAGAAACATGCTGGGATTAAGGGCTACCAAGTTTGTTCAAATAAATGACCTTGACTTATATTCAAGGTCGCATGGGTCAAATATGTTAAAAACCTTTAAACAACTTCTTCTGAATAACCGAGACGGCTAGGGTGATGATATTTGGCCAGTAACATGCTGGGATGAAGGGCTACCAAGTCTGTTCAAATAAATGACCTTGACTTATATTCAAGGTCACAGGGGTCAAATATGTTTAAAACCTTTAAACAACTTTTTATGAAAAAGTTAACCCAAAGGCCTAGGGTGCTTAAATTTGGCCAGTGACATGCTGAGATGAAGGGCTACCAAGTTTGTTCAAATAATGACATTGACATATATTCAAGGTCACAGGGGTCAAATATGTTCAAAACCTTTGAATGACTTCTGCTTAATAATCAAAAGGCCAAGGGTGATGATATTTGGCCATTAACATGCTGGGATGAAGGGCTACCAAGTTTGTTCAAATGAATGACCTTCACCTATATTCAAGGTCACAGTGGTCAATATATGTTTAAATCTTTGAATGACCTGTTCTGTATATCCAACAGGTGCAGGGTAATGATATTTTGCCAGAAGTCTTTGGAAGACTATAAACTCTGTTCAACCTAATGTCCTTGTTCGACATTCAAGGCCCACAGGCGTCATATGTTTAAATCTTTCAATAGGTTCTAAAAAATCAAACACTGATATTCTACCTGAAGCTGTATTTTAGTCCACTTTTTTACAAGTGTGAAATTAATACCATTGAGCCTCTTGTTAAAAGAATGACATTAGTCTGACACCGAGTGAAATAGCACTATATAGTCGGCATCAGACCAGCGCTATCGCAAGGAGGCAAGTATACGAACATACCCTTCCCCGGCACACATACACACTTGCACGCTTCCACAACACACATGGAGGTACGTCCTTAAATTACATTAGCTGTTAATAAAACGTTAAACAATATACCAAACCGAAGTAATTTAGAGGAGAACAACTTTATTCTGACATCGGGCTATTAAGTAACCAGACTGTACTACCGTCCGTTTATAGAAGAACGACGTTATTTGTACACCGGCTATTACATGTAGCCAACCAGTCTGTATCACCACCCATTTAGAGGAGAACATTACTGTAACACCGGGCTATTAGCTTACCAGTCTGTACAACCATTCGTTTAAAGAAGATCGTCACTACTGACACCGAACTATTAGGTAACCAGTCTGTGCCCGACTCATTTAGAGGAGAATGTTAATAACAGCTGTAAGTTTAAATTTTCAAGTTTAGTTTTGCTTCGTCAAGACATTAAAACTGTAACCAAGTTGACCAAAATGAGAGGTATTGTCAAGTAAGGTGTTTGAAAATGAAAGAGTAAGTACAAAACAAATTGATCCGAAGTGTTGTAAATGTTGCAGCAGGGTTTATTTTGGTGTTTTTTTCTCAACTTCCAATCTGCATGATTTTCTCTAAAAATATATGATAAAAACTCAAGTTTGTCATATTAGTACAATTGTTTAGACCATGTAAATATAAAACACGTTTTATTATAAACCAAATTTTCGAAGATGCTATTTATCTATAGCCTAATTAATATGATCGCCAAAATAGTGTTGTTAAATATTTTTCTAGATTTTATTTAAATAGTAAATACGTCCATTTCAATATAATCCTCCGGAGCGTGAAAACCTCTTAATATTCAATGCATGATTCAGAGCTCTTTATACATTGTAGTATACATGAATGTGTTAATTAAAATTATTTTGATTAAAAAAACAGCTGTCATGACGGTTCTGACGCCATCTTATGTTTGTAATAAAGCTTTTTGTTGAAAAGACCTTTTTCAAACCTTGTTTTACTGGGAAATGAACTATTTTTACTAGAGACACTAATACTGGGATGCCCTTAAACGACCATAGCTGTTGAAAGGACGTTAAACAATACTAAACCAAACCAAACCCCAAATGCTAAACGTTAAGTAGGGAATAACAACTACCATTTTTAAGGACTTTAGTATGTTCTAGGTAAGGCAAGCACACCAACATACCCTGTCTCCTGCATACACACACGCAAGCACGCTTACACTACACGCATGGAGGCACGTCCTTAAATGACCTTATCTGTTAAAAGTACGTTAAACAAAATTAATCCAATCAGTGTACCCAATTTCCTCTACAAACCAATTTTCAACAGTCTTGGAACATCTAAATTTCGACCAATCAAAAGCCTGCATTGTGGCCCCTTTATGGCCCCAGGGACTTGATTTGAACAAACTTGAATCTACATCCCCAATGCATCATGCATGCTAAACAACAAACCTTTGGCATTTCTGGTTCTTGAGAAGATTTTTTTTAATTTACAATTTATTTTCTATTTTTGCCCTTATAGGGATCCCTTAGCCCCTCCATTTAACAAATCTAAATCCCCATGCCATGCTGATCACTTGTGCCAAGTTACATCAAATTTGGCCCAGCAGGTTTTGAGAGGTCGAAAATGTAAAATGTTAACGGACGAAGACGGATTGCAATAGGTCACCATGACCAATGGTCAGGTGACTGAAAAACTGAGTTAAACGTAAGCGCATCCAACACCTTAATTTACAATGACCTTAGCTGTTTATAGAACGTTAAACCAAATAAAACCAAACCAAACCTTTACTTAAAATATGGAGATATGCTAAATAGACAAATAAATACACCGGTACAATAGTTTATACTAAAAACTGAGCAGCAACCCGTTTACTTTTACCCCCTCGTTGCATAAAATAGAAACGTTTGGGGAGGGAATAAATTCCATATTTTTTATATTTCATGCAATGGAGTGAATTTAGGAAGTTAACAAATACACATCTTTCATTTGTTACGCAATGAATATACACACTAATTTAAGAAACTAGCAAAAGAACCTTCCCATTTCAATCATTCGATTTATCAGCGTGTTAATCTCTCAAATGCGAGTAATTTATCATTTCATCACCTGATCAAATATAAAATGTGCAAGATATGGCCAGGCAACCATGCATGTTTTTTTTCTCTCGGTGATATATTTGTACTGATTGTGTTTTGCATATATCGCGACACAATCTGTGACGGTGCTTAGGCATTTTATTTATGCATATTTACCTTGCACATGATCCGTTGTTGCTAAATCGAAAATTGGAAGACACATTATGTACGTACAAACGTCAAACACCCCCTTACCCACCTGCTGGCATCCCTTTGATGTCATACCTTGACATAGTATAAAAGTGTGTTATGGGCCTCTTGCTGTCGGCACTTGACACATTTGTGTTAAGTGTTCACCTGAGAGACTTGTGCATCGAAAGGATTTTCATCATCTGTGGACAGTACCCATTGCCTTCCTCACCTTGACGAAGTTCAACATAAAAGCTAAAAGTAAGGTGTTGCCAAGCAAGAAGCTAGGAAATAAAATTATCAATATCCACAATATTGCAATGGTTGCAGCAGATATATTTTGGTCGCTTTTGTGCCCTTGGCCTCATGAAAGTATTGGGTCTAAATAGGCCATAAAATATGACTAATTGAAGACGGCTAAATGAATTTTTCAGGGATACATGCAGGAAATGCATTTATCAAGGCCATACCATGTGTCTCGCTTACAATAACTAAATAAAATCTTATATTTATAGAATTGACAGGCAAACTGTCTCACACAACAATTGGGTCTTCACATCCAAGGCCAATGTACAGTGTAATATTAAGCTCAAAGGTCAACTTAATTTTCCGGTTGCAAGCCTCTGGCTTGCTGAAAAAGCAGTCTTGCATACCACGTTTGGATCTATAAACCCGATGTCAAGGCAGCATTGAGGTCAGAGGTCAGATTTATCGTTTTTGGCCATTACTTGACTTGCTGATTTGGTTTGATTTTGTTTAACGTCCTATTAACAGCTTAGGTCATTTAAGGACATGTCTCCATGTATGTTGTGTAAGTGTGCATGCGTGTATGGGTGCTAGAGACAGGGTCTGAAATATTATAAAACAAATATGTAGAATGGGAATGCATTGTGTTGCATACTGTTTTGGGGTCTGTATGCCAAATTCAAATAGCTTTTGTTAAGTTCAAAGGTCTTATTGTTTGTCCTAAGTTGTATATCTCCAGAGGTAAATGCAGGAATGAAAACATGGTTTGTTGCATATGTCAGAGATTACAATGGAACCTGGCATGAAATTTCATTTCAAGATAAATTACACACAACCATTACTCCAGTCCGGATTTTCTTGTTGAGGAATCATATGACGAGAGGCTTTACGCATCTCTCCCTCTGTTTCTGTTCTCCCCCTCTGTTTCAACATTATTACCGAATGGACTTTCCACTATTTTGGTCCCTAGCCTCATCGACGGGTTTTTAGAAAGACGAAAGAGCTGTATAGTTCAGTGTAATTCATTTCCGTAAAACTGCATGTATTTTCAAATCTTATAGTTGCAATCAAGTTTGACTTCCTACATATACAAGCGAGTACGAGAAGTAGGTCAATGTGACCTATACTTTAATCTTTGAAACGGAGACAAATATACTATACGATACATGCACACGTTCGGTTGGTTTGAATAAGCTTAATGCCATATTACCAGCTAGGGTCATTTTAGGACATGCCTCCCTGTGTGTTATGTATGCATCCATGTGTGGTGGAGACAGGTTATGTTGGTGTTCTTGCCTCCTTGTGAAAACGCAATCAATGAAATATGCCGCATAAATAGTTCTTTAATGTAGTTGTTTGTGTTCCCCGATAACAACTGAAAATCCATTGTCAGTATAATATGACCGGCCTTGTATTTCAGTTTGGTATCACAATTGATTTGGTAGCAGATGCGCCCTATCGAAAGGGGCGGGGCGGTCAAGTATTAAAGATGCCTTACCATTATGTCCCATAGTTACTAGCCCTCCATCACTTGATTACGGGCTCGAGACCTACGTGAGGCAGTCGCCGGATACAACAACACCTACATTGTCCTTGATGACCATTCGTGATGTACAAACAAACCTTTAGGAGAGAACTAATATAGGCAATGCCTGTTGTTCAATCCTTTTTCTAAATGAAATAAAATTTGTTGAAATGAAAAAAACCAAACCAAACCTATCAAAAGGACGCAAATTCACATACATACTGTTTAAAGCTCACATAAGATAATTCATTATACAAACGAGACACGTCCTTAAATTACCATATCTGTTAAAATAACGCTTTGCCCGATTAAACCTAACCGAACGTCTGTAAAAATGACTTATTACATTTCATTCCGCCATGCTTTGTATTCTAACGTTCTATCAGTGATAAATTCTGCATTAGTCTTTCAGAATTTTAAATTTTATTTAAAGTCACGATTAGCTCATATGCCTTTCAGTTTGTAATGCGTCACAGATTAGCTAATACCCTACATAATATGTATGCTGAATGAATTTCTATTAAGTCGCTACATGCACACATGTTTCTGATAATATCCACAATAATTGCAAAAAAGCAAATTACCGTACAAAAGTATGCGTAATAGAGTAAGTCTCCGAGGCATTGGGGAATATGACATCACTCAGGTAAAACTCGACCGACAGATGTGTTATGATATAGATCTGATATTCGTCATCGTCGTGAAAAAGCGTGCACTAAAGGTGAGCGATTGTATAATGTATGGTATTTTTCTTCAATTTTCTTATTCGTTGATTATATATTTCCAACTCCTTTGTATCCCTGGTATTTACATGTATCTCATCCTCCCTTTTAGCCCTTCCTTATAAATATATTATGTATATCTCAGTCTCCTGTATACTCCATCTTTTGTATACGCAAAATATTAGGCCTTCCTTGTACCGTAATCCCTGTTCATTTGTTTCAACCTTTCTAATATATTAATCCCTGTATATATTAATCGACTTGTTTTACTTCACCACCTCTCGTATGTGGATCTCCTCCCTTTTTATACTTTTATTCCTGTTTACATATATCGAATCCTTTACATTCACCCCTGTACCCGAATCCTTGTCTCTGATCCTTAGCGATTTTGCGCCATCGCCATCGGTAAGGTCATATTGTTTCTTTGTTTGGATTAGTTTGGTTTGGTTAATATTTTGTTTAACGTCCTATTAACAGCTAAGGTAATTTAAGAGCGTGTCTGCATGTGTGTTTGAATGTCGGAGACGGAGTTGTTCGTGTACTTGCCTCCTTTGTATATCGTGGATCTGATGCCGACTTTATAGTGCTATCCCACTGAAATACCATGCCGTTTTATAAAACATAAGCAGTTTTACCTACGAATCCCTGTCTACTTCCTTAAATCTTAACCCTTGTATATATTAATTAGGGCCCCGCAAAATGCGGGTACCCTATAGTAATCACGGTGTCCGTCTGTCTGTCCGTCAGCACTTTCGTTTCCGGAGCTAATGATCCAGATGGCCAAACTTTCTGAAATTTCGCAAGGTTATACACTGAGGTAACCAGATGTGCAAAAGGGGTTTAAAAAGTTTGTAAGGTCAAGGTCACTGTTATTATTCCCCCACCGGGAACCGAAGGTTCCGGAGGGGACTATAGGTTTGCGCCTCGCCATTCCGTCCGTCCGTCCATCCGTCCGTCCGTCCACTCAGATCTTGTCCGGGCCATTTCTTCCACACTATTTCATGCAGCAACCTCAAAATTGGCACAAAGGTACAACTTGGCAAGGCGGAGTGTCGCGTAAAACAATTGGGGTCGTGGGTCCGAGGTCAAGGTCATGGGGTCAAGTCTTAGTTTTTGTATGCTTTCGCCTATCCGGGCCACTTCTTCCACACTATTTCACGCAGCAATCTCAAACTTTGCACAAAGGTACAACATACCCTCATTGCTATTTAAAAAGTACTGGTGGGGGACTATGGATTGCCCTGTGCAATACTTGATGCTTGTTAAAATAGAACCGTGAATATACAGTCAAAACGATATCTGATAAGGGTCTTACAGAAGGCAACACTTTCAGAAATTTCTTGTGATGATACACTGTAATTATATGTAGATGTGCAATAGTCGTTTAAAAATTCCTACGGTCAAGGTCGCCGTTACTTAAAATAGAACCGGGGATAATCTGTCAAAAATACATCAAATAAGGGCCTTACAGAAGGCCAAACTTTCTGTAATTTCTCATGATAATACACTATTTATATACAGATGTGCAATAGTGGTTTAAAAAAAAGGTAAAGGTCGCTGCTACTAAAACGGAAACGGGAAAATACTGTCCAAAATACATCATAAAAGTAAATAAATTAACAGCAGTACACATGGGCAAAGCGGTTTTATTGCTACCATCTGTTGATTTTAAACGTTAATTCCATATGTTGACCGTTAATTACAAATTTTGTAAGGTATAAATAACAACAAATCGGATTTTGTTTTTGTTTTTGTTTATTTGTGTTTTACGACCCAGTAGTGGCGGGCTAGTGGTAGCAGAATGTCAGACGCCTTAACCACTTGACCACCGCGGCCCATAAAATTGGAATCAACGCGAAAACAACAAATTACACTTTGTAAAAACCGATATCGATGAACGGTATCCCAGCTATAGAGTAAACTACCGAGAGGAGGTTGTCCTTGCATTGATATCGGTCAACACGAGAAATGTTGAGCCTCTAGCACCCCTGCAGGTGGGGGATCGGGAAAAGAATATCCCTGCTGTTGCCCACTGCATGTATCGTAGGAGGCGACTAATGCTGAAACCCTCTGCAGAATTTGGGATGCAAAAGCGACCAAACCAAACTGCTGCGCCCATCGCAATATTTGGGATCTTTATCTTTCTTTCTACTTCTCACTACCTTGTGCCTTGCTTGGCACCTCACTTTTGGCTAGAATGTTGAGCGTTCGTCCAGGTGAGGAAGGCAATGGGCTCTGTCCCCAGGCTTGGACATACCAAAGTCCTTAAAAATGGTAGATGTTATTCCCTGCACGACGTTCAGCAATAAGGGGAATGACAACAACTGGTTCACCCGTTGTCAGTATAACGTGACCGGGCGGAATGTTGTGGTTGGTGCCTTCGGCTTGACATTTCAGTGAGATAGCACTGTAAAGTCAGCATCAGATCTGCGCTAAAACAAGGAGGCAAGCACACCAACATCCCCCGTCTCCGACATACACACACGCAAGCACGCATACTCTACACACACATGGAGGCACGTACTCAATAACCTTAGGTGTTAATAGGACGTTAAACAAAATTAAACCAAACCAAACCTCTCATCAGATGGTTGGCTATTTAAATAGCTGTCGTCCGTTGTCCCACCGTCCTTTAACAATTCTTGGTATCGCTATTTCTTACTGGAGGTATCTTTCCAAAATTTGACATGTAAGTTCCCCTTGGTCCCTAGAGGTGCAAGTTTTATATTAAGACTGATCTTAAAAAAACATGGCCGTCAGGCAGTCATCTTGGATTTTTAAAGTTTGTTATCGCTATTTCTCAAAAACCCGATTTTTCTCAAATTTCATACGGCGGTTCCCCTTAGTTCATCATTATGAATGTATTATTTGTAGACTGTTTGAAAAAAATACAAGATGGCCGCAGGCAGTCATCTTGGATTTTTACATTTCAAGAATATAATCACTATTTCTCAGGAGGTACTTTACAGATCTTTCTCATATTGCAATGATCGGTTCTACTTCTTTTACATTAAGTACTGTACTTAATGTAATAAATATGTGAAACGACATACTTACTTTGAAGGTTGTCTTTGATACACAGCAGTATGTCGTATAGATCTAAAGTTATCTCAAGATTCATTTACTGTTGACATGACTCGATCAAACAGATACGAGTGAAAAAACTCGAACTGACATAGAAGTAATGAATGTGGTACGATTGAGGACGCAAAGATCCCGCAGGTTTCTTTTCTCATAATATTACAAATGTACTTTTCGAAACAGAACATGTCTCAATATTTCTAACATACAATACCCCTTAAAACTGTTAGTGTGTTCAAAAAATGCAACAAAGCATAGACACTTTTGCTTTACAAGTTAGCGGTTGTCTTTTTATCTCTCTGTTTACATGTTTTATCTACCTTTTACTGGCCCTAAAAACTTCTGTGTTTAAAGTTCAATGACTAACTTGATGTGCACTTTCAATGAATATTATTATTGAAACTATGTCATTGAGTTAGGGAGTTCAATTCATATTCATAGTCACGCCTAACATAGTGTATCTGCAAAGTAATCCGTCGAATTCACATGTCATTTAGATGCTGGTCACATTTAAATGACCCCTGTACATGTACAAACGCAGTAAATGTTATGACCGGAACGTTTTCATGTATTGTCCACAATAATACATATAAACAAGTGGCCCAGGGACCTTAATAGCTCATCTTGTATTTTATTTTCAATTGACAACCTGCTGAGAACCGTGCAATTTTACCACGTTGTACAAAAATTACAAGCTGCAAAGTGGGACTAAATCTGTTTTGGTGCTTAAGACACAAAAAGCATGAGAGTATTTTTCATGCCTAAACATTCTGTATATGGTTATGGTGTTTGGATCTCAACAGTTGCAGTGTTATGACCCAGGGAGGTAGACACCAGGGGTAGGTCTTGACCTAGGGGCAATTTTGCTAGCATAAATGGGGAAAAGGTTAAGAATTTATTAATTAACATATATTTCCCCTAAAAGGCCTCAATTATCTGCCCCCTTGTGGGCCACACTCTATTTACATAAAATTAAATCCCACTTGGAAGAGTTTTCTTCATTCCCTCTGTTCGTATAGATTGATTTTGTTTTGTTTTATGTTGTTTAACGTCATATTATGCCAAGGTCATTTAAGTACGTGTCTCCATGTGTGTTTAGTACGCGTGTTTGTGTGCATGAGACGAGGTATGTTCATGTACTTGCCTTTTTGTGACAGCGCGGATCTGATACCGACTTTATAGTGCTATCTCACTGAAATACTATGCCGAAAGCACCCAGCCTCTATTCAAACAGAAAGAGAACGTTTTTTTAAAAGATTTACTTGTTTCCCCCTATTTGGCTCAACTCCAGGAAGAACACCATCAGTTTGTAAAAAAATAATGAACCCCTCTTCCCCAAATAGGGACCACAATCTCATTTAATGCAAATTGTGCCGTCTTTACCCTCAATGACGCTCAATTCATTTCAACAAATTTATTCATGATGTTGTATGAATTGGATTGAACAACACGCTATGCCTATATCAGTTCTCTCCTGCATGCATTTGTATGAATCAGCATATATATATATTATAATTTAATTATTTTCATGTGATGTGAGATAATACATCACATGAACATGATTTAATTATGATTTTAATTTTAATTTTTAATATTGATCATGTAATGTGAGATAGTGCAATAAAGCTTATTTAAGATCAAAGTCTGTTTTACGATTGTTCATTTCCAACTCATCTTGGCATAGGGTGTGCGTTGAAGCCGATACCTACGCTAGGCTCTTATAGTCTACTTTTTCTGCCTCTTCACTCTTGCTTGATATGGAGCTTGAGGAGTCGCTAAGCTGGAGGTCCTCTTTTAGTAAGCCTAATGCCTCCTGTACAATAAGCCTGGTGGTTGAGGTTGGGCCGACTCTTGATAAGGTTGTAGCGGGCCGTGTCCTGAACGTTGCATTTTCAAGTTGTTGTATCGTTAATGCTTCGGCGGGTTTTTGCCATGGTATTGGTATAGCCGCATTTTCCCTAGTCGTTTGGTTTGGTTTGGTTTAGTATTGTTTAACGTCCTGTCAACAGTTATGGTCATTTAAGGACGGCCTCCCGTGTGTGCAAGATGCATGCGTGTGTTTTGGGAGGCTGCGATATGTTCGTGTTCGTCTCCTTGTAATAGCGCGGAACTGATGCCGACTTTATAGTGCTACCCCACTGAAACATACTGCCGAAGACACCCAGCAGGACACCCCACCCGGTCACCGGGCGAACCAGTCGTCCCACTCCTAAATTTCTGAGCGTTAATCAGGAGTAGAATGTCTCGGCCAGGGGACAGAACCCATAGCCTTCCTCACAGGGGCGAACGCTCAACTAAAGGCCAAAAGTGAGGCATTGCCAAGGGAGACATTAGGAAGACGAAAGTTTTTTAGAAAGAAGAGAAAATATAAGATCCGAAATGTAGTCGCCTCTTACCATCATGCAATGGGGGCAGCAGGGACAATTCTTACGTCCTACCTGCATTACTAAATGAGTTGAGAAAGTTTTTCTTCAAATGATATAATGATAGACACACATGCATGACGTTATCATGTCTTCGTCATAATCTGCCTTCTTATTACCCCCGGCCTATTATTCATTTCGCACGAAAATGAAATATTCATGCATTTCCATGAATAAACACACTTCCAACGATAGCTCATTCAATAACACTGTCTCAGTGTGTATACCAGCGTGTGTCTATTGTTGCTGTATATATGTAATATACTGTCTCCGTGTGTATACCAGTGTGTGTCTATTGTTGCTGTATATATGTAATATACTGTCTCAGTGTGTATACCAGTGTGTGTCTATTGTTGCTGTATATATGTAATATACTGTCTCCGTGTGTATACCAGTGTGTGTCTATTGTTGCTGTATATATGTAATATACTGTCTC
>JAUMHH010007237.1:0-11276 GCA_032359455.1 Chlamys rubida
TGCCGTGCGTAACACTGACGACCCGACTTTTCAAAACGGAAGATCATACAGAAATTTTTGCTGATATTCTTATATCTAATGGTTTCGGTTTATACGCCGGAAAATACGGTATATATAATTTTTCTTACCTGTATTGCTTTGAAATATATATTGCCTAAATGTAAGACACACGACAGAATCTTGAAAATGGTTTCTTGTTCGTTCCGCTCAAAGTTGAGAACTTCCATGGCAGTGCTGAGAACTCGGAAATTTTCAGCATCATCACGCCCTGATATACTGCAGCTTCCACCCTGTAAACAAGATTGTTTAAATCCTTGATTTGACATTTTAATTATGGTGAAATTATTGGTACTGTGGGACTTATAATTGATATGACAAGATCGCCAATAGGACAGCATAACATTTGCTCAACACCAAATTAATTTATTCATTTTATTAGCATAAACTTATATCCCTGATCTGAATAGTCTACAAAGCTGTATGCTTAGGTAGCAGCAAGAAGGGAAGTAAACTTATGAATAACTGATGAGATTTCTTAAGGATGAGGGGAAGGGGGGAGATATAAGCTCGGTCACTTGACTTAACATATCCCTTCTGTGACATTTCAAATTTGAGAGTGCAGGATTCTAACCCATACCTATTTGTACAGCTAGGTGAACTAGAGCAATCAACTCTATAATTCAAAGGTCATAGCAACAAGCCTTTAACCTTGGTCAGGATGCAAGCCACCAATCTCTTTGGTAAATAATAAAACAGAATATTCTACCGGGGAGCCGCACTGCGAGGTTCAGCAGTAATTAAGATCAATAAATAAAAAAGAAAACAGGAAATACGCTGAGATGCCTCCGAAACATCTCCATCTTGTAGCATGCTCAATAACATTTCGTCGTACAAGACTCGGAGAACGGACAACAAGACAATTAATTATAAATGTGCTGATACGGAAGAGTCAAGTTTTTATTGAAATAAAATATTAATTCCTGGTTGAAGCATGGAAGATCTAGCTTTTAAAAAAGCTTTTTTCGTGTTTCATTTCCTCCAATTATGGCTGATGAATCTAAAATATTCAAGTTTGGCATTTGCTGTAACGATCAAATCTGTGGTTTCTATTCCTAGGTTTTTAATCGACCTATAAACGCTAATGTTGATTTCCCAATCGACTACCTGCTGCCCGGATCCTGAATTAATTAATAATCAATACCAGCAGAATAGGTGAGGCGTTCGCGCCTCGGCCACAGGTATATACGATCTCAATGTGTTATCTCAAGTGAGGTTGGGCTATGAGATCTGGTAAATCTATCGTACGTACACGTAATTATTTGTCTACATCAGACCTTATATATTTTAGTGTAAACATTGTTGATTTTATAGAAAACTATTTTTTTTACTTTTAAACAAATTTGTAAACAATTAATTTGGCTTCTTCAGAAAATGAAGTGTTGGCACATGTAACCTCTTTTTTTTTATTATCTTATAGATTATAACTTTTAACTAGGTAATATACTTTAGTCTATGTACATTAAATTTTAACCTTTTTATCTATGTACAGTTAAATTGATTTTCTTGAGATTTAAGAAAATGCAATCCCACCTAGCTGCAAAAATGGGCATCTGTTAGTGAGTACCCTAGGAAGTAAACCTTTGAAAAACTTATTTTCTCCTTAGAGAACGTATTTGACAGGACAATTTTCCCTATCTTAGTCTACCCAGCTGTCAGAATGTGCATTAGCACACTGGGAAGTTAACATTTGATTAAATGGGGAAATGTTTTATATGCACGAGAACATTTCAATATGGGTATCTTTCAGTAGCAGGTGAGCCTAAGATATTTCCATGATCCCGAAACAAATTACAGGTGTGTTCCATGTTACCTAATTAACAGGTACGTTACCTGGTTCAGGTAGAAGTATTTGCTGGCAGACTGGAGTCCGTATTTCCCTTTCTGCTCTTCGTTGAACCCTGACAACATCTCGTAAAAAACATGGTAGTTTCTTTCTTCTGCCGCCTAAACAAACAATAAAAGGTTTTTTTATTACCTACACCTTATCAAATATTTATTCATTTATTGGAAGAAATGTAGGGAACCGAATAAATAATTCCTTAACCATGGGACCTCATAGTTAACTTCTAATCCCATTCTCCTTTCAGATGTGAATAATTTCTGACTTACAACCACCCCACCCCCCTCTCTCTCTCCCCTCCCACAAAGACGATCAACTTATGTTACCATATATTTTAAATGTACTGATTCATTTAAAAAAGAATTCTTATGATGAAAAAGTGACAAACATTTTTTTGTATCATACACTGATTAAATTCAAATTTTGCTGAAAGGGCCAAGACAAAAATTCAAGATGGCCACCATTTCGAATACAGACTTGCCAGCTTTGTGGTTTACTTACCTGTGTCACGAGGCGAGATTTCTCCAGTAAGTATTCCGAGGTACGTGCCCCCACTATGGACCCCCTAGAAAAAGAAACATTCAAAATTCAGTTATTTCATTTATTTTTCAATATTTCTCATTTTCCTTTAAAGCTAGTAATATATTAATATTATCTATCTGAACTACCTACATTAATCAAGAAAAGTCTCATTCAATGCTAACTATTTTAAAATTTATTTTAATTTCTTAATAACATATTTCATCAATCTCCAAAAATTTATCTGAAGATGATTAAGATTTTTTGAAAGTGATGCTTTAATATTGAATGTAATATTCCAAAGGCTTTGCAGACTACATAGTGAAACAGATGAGAAGATAAGATATAAGAAAATGGATTTTTCTCAATTTTATGATTTATTCAAAACCTGGCCATAAAACCTATCATTTCATTTGATAATCCTTGTTCAACACTAAACTTGCGAAGGGGCATTTTAGATTTTTTCCTTTGACATAATATCAAACTCCTTTATAATGCCAAAATTCTGCTGGATAAAGATGGTAATATATAACAAGGTTTAACTGTTTGTATGATAACACAGCATAAATCTACTTACGTTTTAAAGAATACTTCAATATATTTGCCAAATCTGCTGGAGTTGTCGTTTCGGATGGTTTTTGCGTTGCCGAAGGACTCGAGGAGCGGGTTGGCTTCGAGGATTTGTTCAGTGATGAGGTCGTTACCAGACTTGTTTACTGCAGCCAAGTATTGCATCAACAGTTTAGTGGCCTCTGTTTTACCAGCTCCGCTCTCACCACTGAAAGTAGGTCACAGATTCTTAAAATAGGTCACATAATTTTAAAATAGGTCATGTGTACCTTAAATAGGTCACAGATTTTTAAAACATCAATTTATTTTTAATGTCATCATAAAGCAGGCCACAGTATAAAGTCACTTTTGCATAATAGGCGAGGTGCACAATATTGGAAATAGACCACAAAAAATAAAGACCTCAAATAAGGTAAAAAAAAACACGAAAAAAAGGTCCACAAAGGATCTTGGAACACACAACTGTAAGATTTTAATTATGTAAAATAGAGAATAGAAAGTAGGTCAAAGAATGGAAAAGAAGGTCATGGAATGAAAATTAGTTTACAGGCAAAAAGTAGTCGGAAAAAAATGTGGGTCAAATTATCATAAATAGGTCAAGTAACAGAAATTAGGTCACATAATGAGAAAGTAGGTCACACAATAAAAGGACTGTGTGCTCATATGAAACTGACACAGATTTTACATGGTTTGTATGGATGACGTACATGTTTCTTTCACTCATTCTGATTCACCCCTGGAAAAAATATTTGAACTCTTCCAATTCAAAGGATGGAATTGTTCATTATGATATTTCAGGGGTGAGTGAGTTAACTTTTGTTTTCAGATGACACATACAAAGACATAGACCTAAAAGTTATTGTTCTGATACATAGCCTGAAAACAAGTAGGTCACAGAGATTATACAAATTAGGTAACAGACGCAAACTTTTGACTAGGTCATCATTTTTTTTTTTTGCTCTCAACGAAAGGAGGTCACACCTGTGCATTAGGCTATGAAGAACTAAAGCACAAGTCGGACTAAGTAATTGATTATTTTTTGCCGTTAACAAAAGTAGGTCACACCACTTGTGTGCATTATAAATATGTCAAATGTTTGGTTAATTTTTATGAGTGATTTACAAGCATTCCTTGCATTGATTTTGTGGTGTAATTCCTAATCTTTAATTAATCTGTATTAAGCAGTTTAATTTTTTATTTAGTCCTATGCAGTTTGTTATTTTAATCTTCAGAATCCTTAATACTTATCCAAAAGACTACTATTAGTCCATAATACAGTTCCTTCTAACAATATTTAAGATTGTATTAAGATATAAAAGATATACATTTTTTTGGTTAATAAGAAATTATAGAAATATTTTACAATTTTATATAGTTCAATCTTACGAAGACATTGTGTATCTTTTAAATATGTAGACATATACAAAATCAACGCAGTAAATATAGTTGATCATCGATAACATTTTCAAGCCTTACTGCCATCTTCCATTGATTGCATTACGTTGAAATATTGTAACTATGTAACTAAAATTATCGTCTGAAGATGGTCGTAAGGCTTGAAAACATCAGTGCTGATCAATTTGATTTTCCTGGTTTATTTTGATTTGGTTTTGTTTGTTTGTGTTTTACGTTCTATTAACAGCTATAGCCATTTAAGGAGGTGCCAGGTTTTAGTGGTGGAGGAAAGCTGGAGTTCCCGGAGAAAAACCACCGTCCTACGGCCAGTACCTGCATGGTGACTGCCCCACGTAGGCCTCGAACCCACGACCAAGTTTTGGAGGGCTAGTGGTAGCAGAATGTCAGATGCCTTAACCACTCGGCCACCACAGTGATTTTGATATTGAATGTATATTATATATGATTAAATATAATAAGTATTTTTCATTTTTTCAATTTTAAAGATTTTCAATTGTGTTTATCTTTATTTTTGCCATGATTCAGTACTGAGGGTTTTTCTTTTTACGTTTTTGCACACCTGTTTGTTTTTCCTTAGCACACCTGTGTCAGGTAGAACTACCAGATATTGATTAACACATTACAGACCCCTCCACTCCTTGTCCTAACATCAGATGGCCAGGTGTAATAAAACCGCTCCGTATCCAGACCAAACACAGATTTCCGTATCGATTGATTTTATTTATTATAAACAGAACTCTTCTGTTTTTATATCCGTACAAGACAGGCTTGGAGTTCCGACCCACTCAATATTACCGGAACACTCTTCAAAGGCTTTCAGATATATCAATAACACCCAAGATGTTTTTAAAAAAAATTATGGTAGCTTGATTTATATTGTTTGAGATAATTTCTGTAAAGTACAGGAAAGCTATATAGTTTCAATAAAACTCACCACGTAACGTCTGTGCCAGTATTTTTACTCAATGTAGCCAGATTTTAAGATTATACAGGTTTAATTCATACAGAAATATGTATTTAAAACAAAACACTGAAGACTACTAATTTTTGCTAGTAATCGCGGGGCTTTTCAGGCGATTCATAAATATACATATTGATATATATCTCAGAAATCGATCCTTAAAATATGTTTTTGCATTATATGAGTTTAACTGAAATAAGTTATTTTGCATAAATGTCTCTTTTATACAAGTTCCCAAATTATAGAGGATTTTATTTTCACAGATTACATTGTAATCCAAACAGAATTTCTTGGTTACAATACATGTCATATTGTAAGGATTTAAAAAACTAAACTTGATCGATAGGAGATGAAGCTTTTCTGGTGTGTGTTTTTCAGTTATAAATTAACTCTTAGAAAATTTCAGTTTACAAACTCTTCGGCACACAAAAACTTTAAAGTTTCAAGTAGGTCATCATGATCTTATAGAATACAATATGACCCGGTCGAGTCCTTATCGTCCAACAATGTGCCTCTGTATTTTCTGACAGTAGTGTCGGTAAACACTCTCAGAAAACAGAGAGTTCAAAGTTCAGTCAACTTAATATGCTTTTTTAATTTCAAGATTTTAGATTTTAAAAGTGAAAATTAAAACTTTTCAACCAATTTTGAAAAAAAAATAATAAAATAAAAATTATATTTTAGTTTGTTTGTTTGTTTGTTTATTTTGAGGGAGGATAAGGAACAATGGGAAAAAATGGTCAAAATATTCTTTTATTTCGATATACTTCACAACACCAATAGTAAACACATAATCAATACATTTTTTGTTTTTCTTTTTTTTCTTGCCATTAAACTAACCATGCTTTTTATCACAGACCAACCTTCTCAAAACATATAACACCTTTCTTATCAAAACCAATATTTAGTACTCATTCAAGTATATAGCCAGTATTTAGTGTTTCATTTTAAAAATCATTTAACATGAATTATCTTTGAAACATAATGCCTGTCTTATCAAAACAAATATTGACCTGTCATTCTTTATCGGTTTTCATAGCCAAGAATAAAATTTGAAAATCATATCTTATGTGAAAAGTCTTTAAAACAGTTGTCTTTTAATCAAATCAAATATTGACTTTAATTTTACATCAATTTTGATATTCATGGTTAATGTTTTAAAAGTCGTACTTATCTTGTGAATTTGTTATTGTGAAAATATACTTTTTGAAAATAAATATTGACAGTAACTACATGGGGGTATCATTATCAAGCTTGGAGTAAATTATGTGCAAGACCCAACTCCTTAACGTAAACTGACATATTGTAATTGTTAAGTATCGTATGTAAAATGCCTTTGTAGCCTACCATCAACACCTATTTATCATTAAAAATTTACACCCAACATAAGGTTTTTTTTGGTCAATTTCAAAACAAAACTGTCCTTTTCTCTTTCTTGCAAGACCTTTGTTTAGCATTCTTTGAACATTAAATGAAAATCAAATTTTAATACAATTTTTTATGAAATTCCAAAAAAGAATTAATACTTTTCTCTTCATAAAATTGTGCTTCTAAAACCCTTTTTTTAAATCGGTCATTTTTTTAAAATTTACCAATTAAAATCTTATAAATTTTTAGAATTTAATTAAGATATTTCTTTGCAGAACGAAGGATATAATTGTAAATATGAATCCCAAAAAGCAGGATTATATTTCCTGGGAAAATTTTTTAATAGCTGTACAAGAATAAGGGAACCTTGCATGACGCCACTGCCTAAATTAAATGAAATGTTATGGAGTTCAAGGCTTACGCTGCAGTAATTTTCGCAACAATTGTATAACGATTCCGTGAGATTCATTTTCCGTGAAATTGATGTGCAAGTGAAACAACGATTAGTATCTCCTTCGAACCCAGACAGCGAAAACAACTTTTTTAATCGCTATAGTATTTTTTTTCACAGGAACAATGGTCCAGGAATTCCAGACTTGGCTTTAGATAAAGGTTAAAGCCCTTGAAAGACTTTGCTATAAATTAGTTATCTTGTTGGTACGTAATTAAATTTTCGGCGCAAATTAAAACAATTTAAAACCCGTTATTTTAAGAAAAAATTGTGTTTTAACTATTGCTTTTTAAATTTGAGGAGCGGTGCAGACAGAAAACATAATGCATGTTAATTTAAATACACTTGATACGAAAATTACCAGGAAATGTGATCTACTTTCCATTTAAATCTAGCCGAGGTCATTTGTTATACATGTACAAATTTCAAACAGTCTATATATGTGAACACTATAATTGTCTGTGTAATTGTATGGAGACATCTTTGAATGAGAAATGGGAATAGGTTACAAGACCATTTTAATGGAAAATGAAAACTTTTATTTATAAATACAGGTTTTTATTAAACTTGCATCTTACCTTGAAAATCTTCTCATTATGACTAGAAACTACTGTCTGTTTGTTTGTGTTTTGCGTCCTATAACAGCTTTGGCCATTTAACCCTTTCACCACTGTAGACCATAATGGACTCATCCTAAGAAATGAGTGGTAGAGTCTACTAAAGTTACCTAGGGGTGAAAGGGTTAAGGACATGCCAGGTATTGGTGGTGGAGGAAAGCCGGAGTTCCCGGAGAAAACCCACCGACCTACGGCCAGTACCTGTCGACTGTCCCATGTAGGCCTCGAACCCGCGACCCAGTGGTGGAGGGCTAGTGTTAAAGGAATGTCAGACACCTTAACCACTTGGCCACCGTGGCCCCTTAGAAGCTACTCAGGTAGTGAAGATCTGGTGTTCATTTCAACATAAATGTTGTTCTCCTTTACATTTTGGACACAACAATCTCCTTAAGATAGTTCAGTTTATCAAAACAAGATGACTGAATTTCCGAGGTCCCGGATACTGTACCTGATAACGACGACTTGGTTTTCCTTTTCCTTCAGCATCCGGGAATAGGATACGCTCCCGATAGCAAACAGGTGACTGGAAAAAAAAACAATACAAAACTTGATCAGTCAACCATATTTATACTTAGAATTTGATGGCTGTTCTCGGGGGAATATCGGAAAAAACAAAAACAATACAGAACTTGATCGGAGTCAACCATGTTTATATTTAGAATTCAATGGCTGGTCTCGGGGTAATGTGGGGAAAAACAAAAACAATATAGAATTTGATCAGAGTCGACCATGTTTATATTTAGAATTTGATAGCTGTTCTATCCGGAATGTCGGAAAAAACAAAAAAATACAGAATTTGATCTGAGTCAACCATGTTTATATTAAGAATTCAATGGCTGTTCTCGGGGGGGAATGTCGAAACTCCGGCATGGCACATTTACAAAGAGTTTATCTACGCTAGACTAGGTCAATAACAAAAGTTGACATTTCCATTGACAATTTCGTGGGACAATGCCGTTTAAATGTCTCGACTGAATCGACGGGGGTTGCTGGATTATTGAAAAGCTTGGGATATACAGTGTTCAGAATTAACTACGAGCTGCGCATATATGTATGTACATATTGTGCTGTGTGGGTAAAAATTCCGGTGTCTATCGACAATATCTTCCATTGTTCATAATCTACAGTAACAAGAGTGTTAGCTAAACTAAACAATGCAGGCCTTGGGCAGCTCATATGAGCACATTTCTCTTGCTCTAGGAATGATTTTTTCGATTACAGACACTGCTGGATTAATCTACATGATAAATTATTCATCATATTTTTCGTCGAAGTGACAGGTACCTGAAATGCGACATGCATAAAAGCTTGACATTAAACATTAAACACAGAATTTGGACAGAGCTCTTTATGCCCTAAATATCCTAAAAGCACGTTAAAAAAAATCGTCTTATTGCATAAATCCAGCAACCTGAATTCTGATTACTGGATCAAGGTTTACACTTTGCTGAGCCATACAAAATGTACGTACTGGCCACAATGTTTACTATATTTTCATGCCGCTCAATTATATGGTTACAAGGTACCATTACCAATGCACCTTTGACCTCTGATAAGCCCATGCCCAGCAATAAGCCCGTCTCATTATTGTTCAACAGTATCTAAAGATAATGGTTGTATTATCAGTTTTATGCAGGTAATATTTCTTCATATCACCTGTCTGGGTTTAATCTTTCGGCTAGAATCCAAAATGAGGTAAAATGAGTCCATATCACCTGCATAAATCTAACCCACAAGTTTCATCGAATGCAAAAAAACTAGAAATTTAATCAAAGTAAAATAAATCAAGGCAGCCCAATCCACATTCCCCCACCTCCAGACAAACTTTGGTATGAGAAATGAACAAAGGGCCATAACTGTGTATGCACCTATAGTGAGACTGGCTTTCAGTATGTGACACTTCTTGCTATCACAGGAGGTGCTCACATACACAAATGAATGTATTTTTATCAACTTGTTTCGATAGAAAAGGTAACACTATCTAGCACGAGCTGTCACCTTGCCTTATGACTTGATTTTTTTTTATGATTTTTCAACTATTTGAATAATTAAAGATTTAAAGATTTTTAAAGTCACTCTGCACAGATAAAATCAAAATTGAAGTGCACGGAAACATTCAAATGGTACTGTTTTCGACCATTAAAGCAAACATGTTTCGCTTTTTATATTTGACATGGGAGATATTTTCTATCATAAATCTGTCCTTGAAAAAGAAAATATTCAATATCCTGGTCATTAGCACCCCATTTTTTATTTTTTTTTATTTTCATTTTAAAATATACATTTGGATGGAAATTAATTTATCCCAGAAGGTTTGTCATGGTTTAAAACAGACATTACAACAATATTTTCTACTTTAAATTGATAGATCATTTTATGTAGATTTTCATTGGATGGAAATAAATTTATCCCAGAAGGTTTGTCATGGTTTAAAATAGATATTACAACAGTATTTTCTACTTTAAATTGATAGATCATTTTATCGGTGATTCATTTAGTTTGTTGACTAAAAATCCAAATTTTTAGCCATTAGCATACTATGCTTATTAGTTTTGCTACCATGCTCATAACATCTTTAGCAAAATTCATAAGAATTTAATGTTTCCACGTTTTTTTTAAATATTCATTTGCATTTCGTAAAGTACATTTATATTTTTGATATATTTTACATTCAGCTGAATAGAGTTGCATTGTTTATTCCAACTGGAACAACTTGATTTATGCCTTAGTTAATTAACTATATTTCGCCCTAGATAATTCCTGGTTGGTTAGTTGTTTTTATTAAGGACTCCTGTCCCACTGCAGGCAAAACACTAGAGAGTTCCACTGGTAGTTTTTCATCCATACAGTAACCTCTCATTAATTTCGTTCCGGATATAATTGTAGTGGGACTGGGCAACGGAATAGCCGCTGATTAGGTAGCTTAGTTAGTTAGAACAACCATAACGTGATCTGCGATTCAGGGCTCAAACCTTTTTTTGCATGCAGTGGCACGGGGATCCTTAAAAGATTTTCTCAGGGCAGTCAACTTTAAAAAACAAATTATGAAGATGCCAACATGTGTTTTAGATACTCAATAACCATATTTGTTGTTCAAAAAATATCCAGTGATCATGAATTGACAACTTACGGAGGTAAGCTTCCGAGCGGCTGTCCCTCGTACTTCTTGACCATGTCCCGGCCATAAATGTTGGACATCTTGTAGGGGTTGACCGACGCCAGGATGCTTCCCACAAACGTCTGTAGAGACAGAATAAATCCGATGTTAATAAAAGATATTCTAGTAGCATCATGATTTAGTTAGAAAACATCTGAAGATTATAAAGAATGCCCCTGCTCTCAACACAAATTAGTGTCATTGTTTGACATGTTCATACCTGCTAACTGACCCGCATCTTGCGGGTCACACCCGCAAAATTAACCTATCACCCGCGACCAACTCATGACCCGCGCGGGTCATACAAATCTCCCGCA
>JAUMHH010007248.1:0-11275 GCA_032359455.1 Chlamys rubida
TCAGGGATCCAGGATACATAATACAGACAGACACGATGATTTGATTATTTTAATCGGACATGAAACAGCCACTTCGCTTTACTGTAGCTCATACATTTGTAATCAGGAGTATAAACCAATCAATTCCTTCTTCTACAATACCCAAAACACTCATAAATGACATCGGGTTAGTTCGTGGGGGAGAATATAAGTCAAAAGATCCTGTGACTGAACTGACATTTCCAGCTTGTTGTACGTGTTTTAAAATTACTTTAAATTACCCAATTCTGGCGGTTTACTAATTTTTGCAAATGTATTTCCAATGACAACATTTGATTTCGCAAAAATCAACGACTGCTTTATGTTTTTGTTTCCTTCTGTTTGAATCAATACTTGCGAGCCCCTCAAATTTGTGATCGTGTCTCCTTCCGATTTAACGTGAAAATATAAATCTGGCAGAATGTAAAAGATTAACATTGTTATTTTAAGCTGTTCAAACAATTAGTTTTGGCAGACACCACAAACTATTTGATACAGTCGAGATAGAAGATTAGCTTTGGTTACTGTAATGTCCTCTCGTTAAAGAACCGCATTTTGCTCTAAATTAGATCAACAAGAAAATTATCTCTCCTTTAACCATCTTTTATGTATTTATCCGTGAACAAATAAATAAGCAAACACACATCGGGCTAAAGCTTCTACCATTTAATATTTATTTACAATTATCATAATTAATATACTATTAATCAATGGTATTTAGACGGTAAGGTACGACTTAAAGATATTAAGTCCTAACCCATCCTTCACTACCGTACATCTCCATTTAAAAATCGTTACAATTATATATAGTATAGGTAGGTATTTGAAATCAAACACACGCAATTAGTATTTGCAATGGCGAGGTAACATGACATACCATTTCCAATTATATCGATTTATTGATTTAACGAAATAATCCAATGTTTATTGCAGTGCCACACCGGGAATACTACCAACATGAAGTAAGTAACATTAAACTTTGACTCTGCTATCCCTTTTGATACCATTCCCAAGTTCTGGAAAAACTCTATGAAAATCTGACAAATACATGATCAAATATTTGGTAATTAATAAAAAGAGAAATCCTTCTCTGAACTATTCCGAGACAAACAGCTTTAACCCAATGAAAACCATTTGTAGGGGCTCGGGTACCAAGCACAACTACTGTAGTTCAGTTACTATTTTCGTACCGTCTGGCGTCTCATTATTATAATTAAGTAAATAGAGTAATATTGATTATGTCTGAAGTGTAGAAGGATCTGCACAGTATGTTAATACCAGTAAAATCAGACCAGCATGCTACAGCCCTGTCAGATATAGGTGTATGTACTTATTGATACCGAGACAAAAATCGTGCTTACCGATGGTATTGTTTGACTGTTTTAGCAGAAGGCAAAACGCTGACTGAATATATGTACCTGTGGTTGGCATGAGCGTGGTTACACGTTGCATGCGTACAGTTAATAAGTCATCAATTTATTTTGAAAAGTCAAATTGCCATGTATAGAACGTTCTTTACACGTTTCTTACCGGGGAACACTTTTGAATAGAAGGTATATAGCATTTACCAGAGTAATTTAGCAATGATGTTATCGTGGGGTACATACTTAGAATTTTGTGTATCGTTCAATCTACATTCAACAGGATAATCTAATCAAGTAGTAACACACCACACGCTGCACGATCAGTATTAATTAAATAATCTGTGCCAGCAGAAGTTAAAATACATTATGTACCAGGACACATCTAATATTTATAATCACTTACAGTTTTCACGCACATAGCATGCACATTTTATAGCATATTTAGGTTAGATCGTTAAAAACGTTTTTTATTTATATAATTGAATATCTTTAACATTACTAATATATATATATTTTCAATAAATCCTATTTATATGATATAAACATACCTTTGTTATATAAAATCCACAGCAGTAATCATTTTTACATTTTACTATTTCTACCGTTGACTTTATTTCTTGATTTATAAAACAATACCATATTCAAAATAAAATCAGGCTGTGATGCTTTCTGGCAAACGAACGTTCAAGACCATTCGTGTTCTGAGTAAAGACATTCCTTGCCATTTCTTATGGTTAAATTATGTTAAATATGGGTTCCCCGATAGTTTTCATTATTTTACCATCGTTGTCATGTATTACTTGTTGTAATGTATATGGTTTCTTTGAAATTTATAACGTCTTTAAATATTAAAATACATTAGCATAAAAAACATACTACACCCAGTCGTTCAGAGCATGATATGGTTAACGAATAAAAGAAAATAATATTTACGAGAAAAATTAATAACATTCTTTTTGTGTTCCCGGTCTGTAGGTAATTACATGTACCCCAAGAGTCTGTAGACATACTTTCAATTATGAATTCAATACATCAACAAATAAAAGATGAACTTTTAAGCTGGTCATGCTTTCAAACAACTTGAAATTTATTTTATTGTTGATCAAAGGATCTATTTATGTGAATATTTAAACATTATTAAATATTATTGATAAAAATCAATGTATTTGGCCTTAATCAACACATGTATGTATTAGAATACTTCTACAACATATTAGACTGTACACCTGTGAAAGCTCAAGTAGATATATGTAGTTACTCTACAACCAAATGTTACAAATGTACTACACCTACCCCAGGTTTATCTATAGAACTTGGCACACTCTGGGTAACAATGAACGACCTTTTATTAAGGTATTAAGGTCACCTTGAACCATTCCGACAGAGATATGCTTAACTGGAGAGAGCAGCCAAGAGCGGTACTCCCGTGACATATAACTCACATACAATCTATGTTTTCTATACATGTGTTGGAAGATGTTTCAAGATAAATAAAAAGTATTGAACATTTTACATTTAATTAAAACTTCAGATTTGCGTACATTATTGAAACTGTCTTTACGAATGAAAAATATAAATTTTGTCTTAAATTTCGAAAGGATTCATTTCGTATGTAAAACAACAATTAATATAGAGAAGTGTATCTAGGATACGTACAACTATTGTGTCAAGGTGAACAAGATTTCTTTTTTTAAAATTTTGCTGAAATATGGTCGTGTGATTTCTCAAACTTGCTAAACAATTTATCGAAAAAACAGTATATCGCAATAAACGTGCATATTGTACTGTATCGCAATACGAATTTTGCAAAAGCTTATTTATGCGAAGTACTGCACATTCTTAGAGATATGCCAATAACCACACACAGGGGTTTACTAGTGATGGAAATTAGTTGAATTATCATATTGGATAGTTGGTTGAACGAAAACCTGAAATCTGTGTAATCCATATGATACATGGTTAAGTTTGGTTACATTCTGACAAAGACTTCTTTTTAAATTGAGCACCTTTTTCCTGTGACAATTTATAGGGATACGCATCACGATATATTTTGCAATATATCGTGATACACTCTAGCCGTTTTGTGACACCCTGCTAAATAAAAAAAATATTACATTAAAACACTGCATTTAGTTTACTCACACCCGATCCTGGTACTGACATGTGATATCAAATTTAAAAACAAATTCATTCGAAAGTGTCTTTAAAGATGATTCTATCTTTGAACATTTTTTAAAAATCTCATGTCATGCATGATTTAAGTATATTTAAATATGTATGAACTTGATATATATTCAAGTTTTACTTTGATGTTAAGTAATGTATGCGAAAGCTGAAAACACATCAAATTAGTCAAAATCAATACAAAATATGGATGTGAATAATTACATAAAATACATATCATTTGCGAATAAAAGCTATGTACTATAGAACAATAAATACAGTGGGTTAGATACATCTGAGCTGTTTGTTCTCACCGTTCAAATACAATATATCACACTCTTAGAAAAACACTAGAAATATAACATTTCAAGGGAAACCGTACAAATACATGTTTAAATCTTGAATGAATAAATTATAGTATACAAGGTATAACATAAATTAATATGGAAAATAATCTGATATATATAGGAAAATATAGTCATAATATCACAAATACATGTAACAGTTTAGTGTAACATGTAACAACTACGCATGAAGTCGTTATCAATTATCACTATTGTATTTCTCTATACTATATTTTCACGATTATTCGAGAAACAATAATACTGTATTACCGAGAAAACAGCATTTTCTTACAGGAATCTTTCAATGTTAGACACATAAAGTAGTGTAAACTAGTACCATGTTTGAGAAAATTGCATTTGTTTGAACACATTACAAACGAAAAACACATGGAATGAACATACACATCTTTATGGAGAAATATATAGGTAATAGAATATTTTACGCAATAGAATACTACAGAATATAATGCATTGTATTTTTGGCGGGAACATGTAGTCTACAACCAATATAACATCAAGTACATTTGCAGATACACGACAGACTGCGACAAACACATGTCTAGAAGAATAATCATATTGTCAATTTTATTATTGGTTGAAAACGAATGACAAATCATACAAATAATACAACGATAGTTCTCATATCTAACGACCTATTATTTCGCCATGCCAAATCTTTGCATATATTGGCTTTTGTGCAGAATTCGATCACGCGAACATTGCAGAAATTTAAATAAACTACAAGTACAGAAAGTGCAAATAACTTATCAATATACACGATCAAGATATTTTCACGACAAACATACGATTTGTAAATCTACTTGATTTAATGGGTAAAATCAAACATATTAATCCGATATCGACGTATACATCTGTTACATAATGCAGTATAGAAGTAGAATGTATTTACATGAAACCCATCAAATGTCAAAACGTACAAATACGTATCACTATGATATAGGGATATATCAAAAGCAAAGAAAAAAAATTCATAGCTACTGGTTTATGTTCTGATAATAATTGAACACTATCTGAAAGAGATTAGATGGTCTAGTGGCGCAGTGGACATAACACTCGCCTTTCATTAAGACGGCCGGGGTTCTGCTCCCCGAAAGGACGTGAAAAGGTATTGGGTCATCTGCCCCACCACTTAAGCACTAATATAAATCCATTTACATTAGATGATTTAACTTTTTTGTAGTAAAATATGTAGTGTATATTTTAACACTGTCTGATATGTCGCTAGATTCTCTGTAACACCTGCTTTCTGTAATAACAGCTGTTGTTTATGGCATCGTTGTAACATGGTCTAGATCGTAGATGCGCTTGTCCAAATATCGATCTAACCAAGAGAAGAAGCGTTTGTATGAACAAAATCACGCATAACTTAGTGGAACAAGCCGCGTTACGATATATGTAGTCAACGCACGCAAGTATTTTCGCTTTCAGTAAACTGTAGATAAAGTATTTGGTCAATAAATTTGTTGAATGTGTTATGTTCAACATTTATTTCAAACAGAAATATTTATGTCAGATTTGCCCAATTGCTTACATTAATGAAGAATTCCTTTATGTATAAAACTGCTTTATGTTGGCATTCATAACCTATATGAATGCCATCAAAATGTGGTAGAGTTATATAATGTCAACACCATATGATGGTACATATACAACTATGTAAACATGGAATAAGTTACACATATAAATCAAAGTATGGCATACTAATAATATTATCAAACGTCAATAATAAAATTCACAACGCACAGTTATCAACGCTTACAGTTCCAACAAAAATAAAACCATGGAATTGATCAAGTAGAAACCGAAATAACAAATACGAATATAGTTATATCTACTTGAGCAAAATTCTATAAGACGAAATAAAATAATTTTAACAACAGGGGGTGCAATGTTCTTAAACAGAATCTAGCTAATTTTACATTTTTCATCCTTATCATCAGATGAAAACTCTGGCATTCCAGCGATCGCCATTTCTGCCCCCTGTTTTTCGTCGTCGTCTTTCTTCTTTTCATCGACTGCATCAAGATGCTCCTCTTGTTTCTCCAACTGTTCATCACCAAATGGCTTGTCAATGGTATCGTCACCGTTTTCATCTTTCATGACTTTTGTCGTAATGTTGACCGCTTCATCACATTCCGGCTGTTTTCCAGCGCCTTCTGGTAGGTCTGAAGTACATTCGTAAACCGTGTCATCACTTTCCGACTGTTCCAGAGCGCCTTCTGGAAGGTCTGAAGTACGTTCATAAACCCTGTCATCACCTTCCGGCTGTTTCACAGTGCCTTCTGGTAGGTCTGAAGTACATTCGTAAACCCTGTCATCACCTTCCGACTCGGTATCGTCGTCCTTTGTAACATCGCTAGGACCGTCTGTACTGACGTTCTCTTCACCTGACTGAAAATCTATATCTGAAGTTGAAGAATGCCTTCTAGGTTCCTCAGTCTTGCTGTCGTCCTCGGTGACATCATCATTTGCTACAGTTTCATCTTCTTCATCCATAACAGGACCAATCTGTCCCGATAGATATTCTGCATCTGGAACAGATTTTGGTTCGTCCATTGACGAATCTACATCACTTTTCTTCAGTTGATCAATGTCGGTTTCTGTCGCGTGTTCCAGTGAGACCTCTGGCTGTGTATCTACATATTCACCCTCATTTCTATCTTCATTTCTCGCTTCATCATCAGAATCATGAAAAAGCACTTCTTTTCCTTTCTCAATTTTCGGACTGGAGAGGTCTTGGATTGCTTGCATATACTCGTCGAAACCTGCATTTAATTCTTCCGACCTAGGCCTGATATCGGATGGAACTCCGGTATCCGTTTGCTCACTTTCTGTCTCTAGCTGTTTTTCTAATTCAAGAAATTCGTCCACAGAGTCATCCAATTCAGCATCTACATTTTCTCTTGTGTCATTTGATACGATGATTTCATCTTCTTTGTCGTCTGACCTTTCTACCTCTACCTCTTCGTCACAAGCTTCATCGGGTAGACCAGATATTGTTCGATTCTCTTCGGTTTCATGCAAATATTCGTCGCCGAATTCTCTATAACCTTTAACAAGATCTCCTTTTTCAATCAGATCCTCGTCCGAGATATACTGCGCGTCCACATCGTCCGGCTTCAATAGAGAATCGAAAGCATCCTCATCATAGTGCGTCTCATGATTATCGTCATCTTCATTGTCAACAAGTGCGTCACTGGATTTCATTTCTGTATCATCAGTTGTTGGAGGTTCTTCCATGATAGCTTGCTTAAGAACACTTGCGTCTGCGTACACATATGGGATGCTTTCAGGAGGATAATCGTCTATGTCGAAATCTTGAGCTTCTGTGATATTGACCTTTATTGGACTCAAAACATCATCAATGATACCATCAGGAAGGACACACTGTTCGTGAAATTCTGAAAATATAAAATAGATCAACTTTAGGGGAACATTTCATAATTGTGACTATTGTTTGTTTCTTGTTTGTGTATGATCGGTTAACATGTGTTTTAATAGTGTACATGTCACGTATTATATGGCTTGATTAACCGATTTAAATCGGCACGAACACATTCTAAAACAGGAGTAAACACCAGTCAAAGTTATGTACAGTCACAATTGTAGATAATCCTATTTTGATAGTTACGTGTAATAATCATCATAATTATGTAACTTAAGCATATGTTGTTGTTGTTTTGGTATTTTTTTATAATTTTATCTAAGTCACGTCTCCCGTGTGTTTTGCAAACATGGGAAAATCCAATCATACGATTGATATTTAAGTGTGTATGTTGGGTCCAGATACTATCATCTCTTCTTGATTTTTGCAGATAAAATGATTTTGAGTGGGAACAAAGTATTCTCGATTTCCTTGAAATAGGTATGTGATGTAGTAAGGGTCTTACATGTGTTGTATAAAAATGTATGCAATAATTTGTTGGATTAATAAATTAGCAATGGTTTTATTACTGACTTATACCAGTTTTAAGAAATTCTTGATTCAAAATCAAGACCAAGACACATAATGGCATTCACCCTTTGTATATATTATATACAATCAAACGTGTATTCAAAGACCACCGTTAGGGAGTCAATAGTGTAGGTAGTCTGTCAATACAGGTTATGTTAACATGAATAACTGCAATTAACATGTTAAAGAGTGATCCCTTAACACATGTGCTCTCTTAATGGCAGGAGTCTCTGAAGCATGCTTGACGCTATATACCAAGAAAATACTCGGATCTCAGCAGAAAATATCTTAAATGTGTGTTTGAACTTCTCTAATCATAAAATATACCTCGGCGATATTACCGACACCGCATATAGTTCATTGGTCTTTCCTTCAAAAAATATTTTATACATATTAGTTTTCCGATAGTGATAGTGAAAAAGACCTGCTCTTATTAGCTTGTGAGAATATACGCTTTACTTCGGAATCATAACATATGCATCATTAAGGTGTTTTAAAAAAATTGAAACATACAGGTAAACAAGTATCAGTCAAGAATGGCGACGACTACAATACATTAAGAAGATATAATGAACGTTTTTATCTGACGTATGATTGATTTATAAGTTTATAATTTAGATGAATTTTATGAAAATATATAGTTTTTTTTTTTTTATTTATCTCGTTTTTAATAAATCAACATTAAATGGCTCATTTTAAAGTGATGACAAACACGTGTTTTATGAGTGCGTATTTTTAATGTTAATACGCAGATTTTAGCAGGTGCGATGAACTGAGATGTAAATTAATATATTCAAGTTAAAACACGAATTCATGATCGTAAATGCCAACGACAGGTTTTTGTTTCGGAGTCAATTAATAAAGGAAAACCATTCCCATCTTACGTGGGAAATGTACCCTATCGACAACATAAAAGGCCAGTATCCCAAATTAAGTTCGAATTAAATGGCAACACATTAAAACCTAAGGACATTAAAAATTTGAACAAACGCGTCTCCCGTCAAATATAGTATTTAAGTCACCACCTTCAAATACACAGGAACCAGAACTTTTAATTACGATGGACAATCGAAATCTAAAAGTGGAAATCAGGGCTCAAACAACCGATTTGATTATCAAAATCGGACTCTGTGTCCAAGGTTATTTTTTTTATATCTAATATTCAATATTTTTTATGTACTAAGCATAAACGTGAATTCGAGAAGCATTCTCATTTTACGGGTTTACTTTCTATCCCTTAACTTTTAGCGAGTTAAGAACGTTATTCAAGTAGTTTGAGTAAAACAAACGTTTTATTAGTACAGGCCTATATGCATATTATAATAACCATAAAATTATCTTCAAAATAAAATGGAAAATGTCAGGTTCAAAACTACAAATAACTTGTTCACTGTTAACAGAACAAACATATTTCACTTAGAGAAAGGTTTGGAGTAGCGAATCAACAGTGACATGTAAACTCCCGATATCTAAAACAGGCTCTGCAGTATTGAATCAAAATACGGGCTTTGGAATAGCAAATTAACAGTCATACGTGAATTCCATGAGAAGAGGGGCTGGACTGTTACTACTGAGGAAATTGAAGTTGAAGAGTTTGGCATTGATGCAATGCAAGATATAACAATGCGTTATGTGACGCATTGTTGTCTGATGATCAAAGTATTAATCAAAGACCACATTTTTACACCCCAGATAGGCCAAAATGAATAAAAATAAATTATTTTGGGAGAATTTATTCGGTTTAACGACACATTCAAAGTAGTGGATATCACACTTCCCTTTTACTCGTATCAAAGAAGACTTTTGGCTAAACTGGGTATACGTGTAGTTTTCAAACCTTCACCCCAATAAAAATATGTTTTTTTAGTCTTTTCTGACAGCAAATACTTAAAATCCCTGAGCAAATAAATTTTGTTTTCAGTACGTAGGAAATAAAAAAAATCAGATTCCAATTGAATTCGATCTCCGCGCCATTACAATCATCTATCTCTTCGTCATACAAATGTCCGTCATCATATGACCTTAAAGTTAATTTTGGCATACTGTATCTATTACTTAATTATAAAGGTGTAATCACCTATGCGTGAGTTATGTTTATTTTTCGAGATTCAAGGTTGTTAAAGATTGCTGGTGGTTGTTTGTCTTCGATGTTTGCCGAAACCTTGATGACAAACAGGCATCGCTTTTGAGTAATGGCATGTTTCGCAATATATTTCAATATACCAATACTTTACTCATTAATTTGAAATTAATAATACTCCTCTATATTTTGGAATTCGTGAATTAGGGCTTATTATGCACCTTCCTTTCTGTTACACCTTTTTGGATTTCCAGCTTTTTGACCCCTAGCATCAGCGATCAGTCATGCAAGGACAAAACAGCTATATGATGCAGTTTAATTTATTTTTGGAATACTGTATCTATTTCTAGATTTTTAAGGTGCAGTTACCTCGGTATGTTACGTACGTCTTTCGAATACGTATTAATTATACAACTGTATTTCTATATTTACGAATTTTTTGTTTTTAAGATGTTGCTGAAAAAAGGAGGAGTGGACAAATGCAGGGATGTGAGTGTCTGGGAATTTGGAACGCTCGTTTTAAGGTAAAGTTCGACAGAGAATAAAAAATAAGACAAAACACATTGTCAGTATTTCAGGTGATATTTTATGCATGATTTCCCATGCACGATACATATATGAGCTTTCATACAAATGCAGATGCCACAATTACACCAATGGTTCCTTACACATAAAGAAGTCCAACACACATTGTGTTAGTCCAAAACATAAAAAATACATTAAAAACTTATATACTGTAACACAGTTCGCAGGTTTACAATCCAACCTGAAGGTTCTCATGCGCGTAAAACATTAGTTAATAATTCAATAATACATTCAGTACTGTTAGGGTTATTCTAACAAGCGCCACTCTTCAAATCACAGTCAGACTAACTATTTGTTAAATAGTCTTATCGGTACATATGGATCAATTATAGTTAAGTCCGTCTGCTCAATGAACCAATTAACAACCAGACACAGAGCTGAACCCCACACATGCCAGTAGAAGGGGGAGTATTCAGCAGATATCGCATGCATGCAATCCTTAATATTGGTCATAAAAACGTTTAATTTCTTTTTTCTCTCCATCTAAAATAACTTAACGTGCACGGCTGGGGATTAGATAAAACAAACATACAACACTATTCATAATTACGAACAAATACATTTGCTTAGTTTTATATTTCAGTTTACAATTTTGAAATGTACAAGCATTGCTTGGGATAAGAAAACAAATTAATCATTATATGTCTGGTTAGTTAGAGCCGATCTTTCTGTTAACTCATTCACCCCTGAAATTTCATAATGAACTATTCCAACCTTTGAATTGGAAGAGTTCAAATGTGTCTTC
>JAUMHH010007259.1:0-11274 GCA_032359455.1 Chlamys rubida
AAGAGACGACCAGATCTAGATAACACCAGATCTAGATTACACCAGATCTAGATGACACCAGATCTAGATAACACCAGATCTAGATTACACCAGATCTAGATGACACCAGATCTAGATGACACCAGATCTAGATAACACCAGATGTAGATTACACCAGATCTAGATAACACCAGATCTAGATTACACCAGATGTTGTCTGATCATCTCCTCTTTTAAAGTGAATCAAGTTAACCAATCTTTTGTGTATTATTCAGTTACAAACATACATGAAATATTTCTTTTCTTCGTGGCAAGTGTTGTGTTCATCTACTAATTTGCAGGGTCTATTAGAATCGATGTAATTTCAGATTTATTATCTATATTAACTACAGATATATATCTTATTTCAAGTCAGCTAGCCCTAAATATATATTTTTTGTGCTCATTAAATGTTTTATTCACATAAGTACAGTATCTGTATTTTTATAAAAATTAATAAATGCTCTGGTATTTCTTGCTGTATCGACTTTCCATTGTTCACAATTAACTTTTAATACCTTAAGATTAAGAATTGCAGATATACATTTTGAATTACCATTGAAATTTGTTAAAGTGTTTTTAAACATCTTCATTCTTTCATGAAAATAAAATGCTTAGCTTCAGATTCTTTATCATATTTAACTGTTTAATACCAATAAAATAATGATACATGGGTTTGTCATCTTTACCTGAATTAATTTTGACCATCAAAGTTTGAGAACATTCACACATTCTGTATTCCAACATACACATCATTTCCTCATCATTGCTTTTTCTCAATCAAAGTTAAGATCTTGTTAATTGAGACATATAAGCTTTAAAACTTGTACACTTTCCAGAATTGTATTTAATGTACATTTTTCCTATACTGTAGATAGGTACGCGAGTGACTTAATTTGTGGAAAATCTTTGTCTTGAGGGTTTTTTGTACACAAAACAGTTGTCAATCAAGGTAAGTTGACAGTGACATATTTACGAGCAACCAGAACTGCCTCTAACAGATAACGGCTACCTGTAACGTTACCTGTACAAATCAATGATTTACCGTAGGTGTATAAGCTAGTTACCTGACAGAGAAGCTTGTAGACGACCCTGACAACACTTGAAAGAGATCTATATCACTCAAAAGCTTGTAGTAGGGGGCCTTAGCTGTGTCGCTGTACCCATTCACATACACATATGCTTGGGAGTGGGTTTGTTGTCACTAGTAGAGTGAAGGCTAGGAGAGATAGACTGTACAAACAGGGGGTCTCGCTGTGGGCCGATTGTTCTAGTCGTAGGTACACCTAAAGGATTATAGCTGTGTGTTCCTGTGTTACTCTATTGGGAATTACTATTACTTGGATTTATTTATACAGAGAAAGGTAAGATTTATTTATACAGAGAAAGGTAATTTTCAATTATTTATAAATACTGCTGATGAACTGACTCATTTAAAGAAAAAAAAACTTAAATCAAATTTTACAACTTTAGGGATATCAATGAAAATGAGAGAATCAACCAAATGACAGTTTGGATCAAACGGATAAATCATAAAGGGTACTGTACACTTAATATATTCCACTTTTAATGATTTCTCAGTTTTGACTATAAAAATGTATTATCCAGTATACTAAATACCTGGGTACATATATAGTGGTTTGTGTGTGATGTACCCATATAACATCGGACCATTGACATCAACTGTATGATAAACACGTATAGAATGTTCTGCCAGTAAATACCTGTAGCTATAGTTAACTTACATGTAATCATTTTATAAAAATTGTGTGGGTTGTTGCCAGAATAAACAAAAATAAATATATAAACTTACGTGTCAGTATTTAAAATAATGATTTAGGTGTATCCAGCATTGATACAATGATCGTACTGCCTCTCTTTGATAAGCTCGGAGCTCACTGCGTTAAAACCTGCTGCAGTGAGCCACAGACATTCAATGTATGTTATACAGAATCGTACAAAGGAGTGTGCATGGTGCTAATAAGTTATTTCTTGACTTTAATTATAACATCACCAGGGAAGCTTTTTAATTTGTTTAGAATAAATCCAAATTTGATACTCTGTCATATTAAGAAATGCTTGATCTGTAACCATCAGTATCCAATAAAGCGTGAGATCTATCATTATGTAATGGTACCGATGGTTTAGCATGTTGTGATCCTGTAGTATAAATTTTTCGGTATGCCGACAATTCTTGAGAGTGTGTTTACGTTACAGTTTGTGTTATCTTGGTATATAATTTGCTGTGATTATTTGGTTAGATAACAGAAGATTTATGAGTTGGTGTTAATGGGTATAGGGGGGATCACTGTTCTGCTGTGTGGACTGCCAGACTTCCAGGATGGAACATTTTAGGCCAGCGTAAGGCCATATACTGGAGGGAGCACTTCAATGTCTGGCTATTAAACACATGGCAGTAAACCCCAGGAGATGAGAGGTTTACGGACCGGCTTTGGTATATATACAGATATATATGTCAAGGAACCAGGCTATGACCATAGGTGCCATTATATAAAGAAATATATAGCAAAGGTACAAATAATCCAAATAAATATTCCCAATGTGTGACCAGTACAGGCAGATCAATGGGTATGAGAGTATTTAAAGAGCGTTTTGATACCAAGGTGTTCGTGTGTCAAAATGGGAGATGGCTGCATACATGTACTTTCCAACTCTCCCTATTTTGGAAGGAGATCTGACTCCCGATTTTGGGCCCTAAAATTGAGCATTTTCAACCAGTGAATTTGCTAAATTATTTATATTTTCCAAGATCTGATGATTTCATCTGAATCAACAACTCAAAAGTGATACTTTTCCTCTAAGGTGTATCAATTTAAGACACATTCAATATAAATTTTTAATTTAGAGCACATGTTAACTCCCCAAAAACTTGGCAAGTATGAAGAAGGCCATTTTGAAGCTCAAAACCAGTATACTTGTAGCTTCCCCATCCAGATCTGGAGACATCCCGTGTTTATTCTGTAAGCATGGAAATAAAGAGCCATTTTGCAAATTTAATAATGCCAAGGTGTTCTCGTGTCAAAAGGGGAGAAACGGGAGATGGCTATTTCGAAGCTTGAAAACAGCAGCTTCCCTGTCAATATTAGGTGACATCACATGTATTCTGTAAGCATGGCAGGGGGTATTGACTGAGGAGTATAGGGTAAAATGATATGTCCTATTTATTTTTGTAATTGACGAATTTCATCTCCTTGTGTGGTAGTTATCAAAATCCTGGGGAGTAGGAGGAGTGTTACAGATTAGCTTATAATTAAAAGAAAGTATTGGGAACTAAAAATATTTCTGTGTAAGGTAATGCTGGGGAATGAGATTTAACTTGAGGAAGCTCCATGCTACATAAGAAACCTCTTTTACTGCTGTTGTAGAGGAAACTTGTGTTACTGATCGGGAGATTTGTCAATAATCCAAACATACATCTATTGTTATGTAATACTTACATGTGTATGGATAAACGTCATTTATAATTATATACTATGTATATATATATACTATTTGTATTTCACAAGTCTCAGACTATTGGGCTACCCTTAATGTCTAGCCCTGCCCGTTATGAACATTTTAATTATTTGTAGAATTCAACACACATTACAGCAATGAATATTAATACGGCAGTGAATAGTAACAATTTCACAGACCTCTCTTCTATCTGATAATGAGTCAGAGTAGCTTTCTCCTGTCCGAGTGTGATCCCTGGTATTGTACTTTGGGGTTATATATTGGTCATTCGTGTCTGACATTTTTACGGTAATCAAGTTGATTCCATGAAGTCAACACAATAGTGAAAATTCCTTACAAGTAACACTGCAGATTTAACCATTTTAAACTGTTTATTTAAAATCGCAAAAGTTTGTATATATATATGTTCCTTTTAGCAGGAAAATATTAAAGGCCACACAAAGCACTATACCGTGTACAGAAATCACTATACATGGTAGGATGACAGTTCTAATCATGTTATTAAGTCTGTCTCTGACAAAGAGGCAATGATATATATACCTGTACAAACATATAAACCATTTAAACACCTCTAAGTGATCTTCTGATCCTGTATTTCACCTTCATGATCAATACTAACAATGGGCTATCGACATGGATAATGGACTGTTCGGACTTAGTGGTTACAACTCTATAATAGGATGTCATTATGTATTGCTCATACTAACCTTGGACAACTATGACCCAGTCGTCTATAACTGTTAGGAGATTTCCTGTCTTATATCAAGTGACACTGCATTTAACCTGTTATTAACAGCCCAGGTGTCAGAGTCAGGAAGTAAGGAATTATGTGAGATTGTGGTTGGGGGTGGGGGTGATTGGATGCTGGAAATTGTTACCTGTTATATTAGCGTATTAGAGCTACGATATGATAAGATGGATAAGATGGTTAGAAAAGAGACATTTACGCTAGGGGGAGAGCTTAGAACAAGCATGCACTTATATATCACTGCCTGGTTTGGTTGGGGCTGGGCTGGATAGAATGCTTGACATTTGTACCTGTCATATTGGCATAAATAGAGCTCTGATATGTTAAGGTGAATATGATGCGCCCTGAAGACACATTTGAACTCTTCCAGTTCAAAGGTCAGAAAATAGTTCATGTTTAAATTTCAGGGATAAATGAGTTAATACCAATCATGGTTTTATCACTGGTAAAGAGGTAGGACTGACGACATATAGGGTAGGTATGGTGTAGGAGGTAGGACTGACGACATATAGGGTAGGTATGGTGTAGGTAGTTGATCAACAGTCAATCCTGTTTCCTTCCTGTCTGAGCTGTCCGTGTACACATAGTAACGGTGACATCAGCAGCCTGTTGACATAGGGCAGCATGCCTTATATCACAGGTAAATATTGATTTGTTCATCAAGGGTAGGAAATTACAGGTATACAGTATACATCAAAATATAATAGCTTAGAAAAAATACAAGTACATCAAAACATAAAAGCACAGTGCATTTCTACAATGTAGACCAAAGTACGAAGCTAGACGAGTACTGTGGATCGCCGACTCTGAAACTGTATTGAAGACTCTAAAAACATCTAGAAATTCTAGTCTCTTGTCTGTAATTTCTACGTCAGGGATAGGGGGGTTCGTTTAATTATATATCTAGCATGTCTAGAGTGTAATATTGTAAGGTGTAGATTAACTAATTGAAGTTCACGAAAATAATTATACTACTCCATGTTTTATTTCATCGCATTAGTTCCATACGGTAAACATTGGAGTGACTACATCCTATGATATTGTGAAAAAAAAAAAAAACTACTAGGGAACTGTTTTTTATGCTTCGGAAACCATAATGCTATATTTCATCCATATGTGTAAAATATTAATATACCGGTAATCTTTATTTTTATTTTACAACAATTATGAAACAAATTTTTACAACTTATACTTATCATTCTTGTTGGCCTGGATGTTAACGAGCAGGGGGTCGTAATGAGGAAACTGGAGTATCCGGAGAAAACCAACGTGGTCGGGCAGGTGCCCCTTTACCTTTTCACGTTTGATCGGGGAATCGATTCCCGGCCGCCTTGGTGAAAGGCAAGTGCGCAATCCACTGCACCACCTGACCACCCTAGAAAAATATGACTTTATTATGATTGCCTTACATTATAGTTAATATGGACATACATGTCGGTACGTATACAGTACATACATCATTTAAGAACTGATGCTCCTAATAACACCCCTTAATATGAAAATTAAAGTTTTAAGTTATAAAAATTTTGTACCAGGTATTCAAAACTTATTTTTTCCCAAGCAATTCTGATGTATAGGAGGTTCGATCTTTAAAGTACTGGATATGAATCAGTACTAATCAGCACAGATAAATGACTTCCTGCTGAGAACTACAGTATAGTAGGTGGCTCTCCTTATATCTGTTGACTCAGCATTGGGTAAATATTTTCACCCCTACAGGCAGACTTGAGATGTACATTCATATAGCCAGGAATTCGGTGAGAGTTCCATGAGTAATTATATATACATAACCCAGTATGTAGGCATATTGGATTCTGGTGACTGGGAATTATTAAAAGTAAGAAGGAAATGATTAGGGTTGAGGGAACACTACACTAGGACTTCTGGTTGAAGCATTTGTTTCCTAGTCAGTAGGATTATGACGGGTGTAGAGTTTGTAAATCAAACCACATGACTGTTATTCATGGTTTGTTAAACTTCATTACATATTACAAACTTTTAAAGTATCATAGTCTGAATATACTGTATTTAATGATTGTATAGGAAATCACTTGGCAGTGAATTTAAGTGTCTTGAGTTATTAAGAGGAAGTTTTACTTAATTTTGTCAGGGACCTATATAAGATATACTGTGTACTGTAAATTTTAAATTTTCGCCCAGTCAAACTTTCACCCTTTGTCCATTTTCGCCCAGTGTTAATTTCGCCCCTCACGTTAAATTAATATGTGTATAATGTTGTTTACTTATCTTTGCTGTAATGATAAATTAAAAAAAAAAAAAAAAATCAACAAAAATTTCCCAATATACAGTATGTTTCTATAGTTTCTCCGCTCCTAGTTTAGTACATTGTATATCCACTTAGACTTTGACCATGTCCATGTAAATTTAACCCTTAATGCGAGTCATTCTCGATTCTGCATCAATATGCCAGTGGGAAAAAAAAGAAAATCTTGCATATTAGATATATAGATATTAGTGTAGGGTAGCAACAAAGTCTGTCCATGTACTCCTGTGGATTGTTGATCATTGTATAATACCCCATATTGTCTGTATAATACCCCATATTGTCTGTACAATACCCCATATTGTCTGTATAATACCCCATATTGTCTGTATAATACCCCATATTGTCTGTATAATACCCCATATTGTCTGGTGTTCCTCTTTGTGTGCCTGCATGTTATTTCAGGTCTACCCTGCTTGTGTTTTCTCTCTGGGGTTTAGAAAATGGCGGTCTCAAAATTTGTAAAAACTCATAGATATTGTTTTAAATTATGAAAAGTTTAATATCTTCATGAATATTTCTGGGTTTATTTCTAAATTGCAAACAAATTCTAATTGGATTTCAGCGACAGATTTTTAACAAATCTCAAATTCTACTTAATATTCTGACAATGTAAATTGAGCAGGTATATTAGCTACCTGGTAAGTTGTTCTGTCCTAGCTAACAATTCAGTTACTCTGATTACAGTTTGTGACTATATTGGGCAAGTAATTCTAATTACAGTGTGAGACTGTGATCAGGGGGAAGTAATTCTAATTACGGTGTGAGACCCTGGTCAGGGGCAAGTAACTCTAATTACAGTATGAGACCAGGCCCAGGAGAAAGTAACTCTTATTACAGTGTGAGACCCTGGTCAGGGGCAAGTCATTCTAATTACTGTGAGTGTGAGACCATGGTCAGGGGCAAGTAACTCTAAATACAGTATGAGAATATGGTCAGGAGGAAGTAATACTAATTACAGTGAGACCCTGGTCAGGGGCAATAACTCTAATTACAGTGCGAGACCTTGGTCAGGGGCAATAACTCTAATTACAAAGTGAGACCAGATTCAGAGGCAAGTATCTCTTGTTGCAGTGAGTGACCTGAGGATCAGGGGAAATTACTCTTATATTGAGATTGAATCAGGGTCAGGGAGAGGTAACTCTAGTTACAGTGTGAGACCAGGGTCAGGCCATGGTCAGGTAACTCTATTTACAGTGTTACAAAGGGGACACTAATTGATTATACTATATGATAAGATTACGTATGGAAAATCTTACAATATCAATATGATAACATAGTACTAAAAACAAGGAAAGATAGTATGTCACTGACACTCAGGTTTATTGGGAAATTAAATGGCAATTAATTAAAAATGATACCTGTAGTAAACACTGACAGGTAGCGTGGACAGACCATTGACACATCCCCGGAATGGCCACTGCCACCAATAAAGTGGACTGACCACTGCTACAACCCCAAAATGGCCTGTGCCATCAATAAAGACTGTCACTGATGTATGAGGTGTATAACGACCAGCGATCAACAGAACTAGCCTGTTATAAATAAACAGGGAAAACTAGCTGTCTTAACTACAAACCTTTCTGTACTTCATACCCAGAATGTCTAAACTACAAACCTTTCTGTCCTTCATACCCAAACTGTCTAAACTACAAACCTTTCTGTCCTTCATACCAAAACTGTCTAAACTACAAACCTCTCTGTACTTCATACCCAAACTGTCTAAACTACAAACCTTTCTGTACTTCATACCCAAACTGTCTAAACTACAAACCTTTCTGTCCTTCATACCCAAACTGTCTAAACTACTGATCTTTCTAAACAATGTTAAAGTATATTGTGTACGTAATGTAAACCTGTTATCCACAAAATTGCCCATGTTTATATTTAAACGCTGAAAGTTGTCCAAACTAATTAAATACCTGAACCTGAAAAACCAGAAACACCTCTCTAAACCAGACAATGATCGAAGTAATATGTCAATGGGTCAAATTTCCCTGGTCAGTCCAGTGGTCATCCCCCGGAGCCAGGCTAGCTGGTGATAGTCCAAGGAAAATAGCTTTGAACCAACAAAGAGCCCTTAAGTTTGGAATTTTATTTGAATACAAAAAAAATGTCTGTGCTACGATAGAAGTACTTGCAAGTGATTCTTATAAAAAAAGTCTGTCCTTAATGACAAAACATGTGTATAAATAAAGTATGTGTATAAATAAAGTAAGTTCAATTAAAAATGTCCGTCTTTAAATGACCATAGCTGTTAATAGGATGTTAAAACAATATAAATTCTAAAAACTTTTTGGAATCACAGCTTATTTTCAGGATCAAGGTGACATATCTGTACTGAAGATGTGATATTGAGTTCATATAACACCTTTTAAGTTTGAAAAAAAATGTAAAATAATCTATGACAATATAATGTATAATTTGACAGCAGCATTTGTATAATATAAATATTCCAAAACTCTCTTAAACAAACACAATTCAATAACAATTCATGTGTCAAATTTCACATTAATTTATTATTAAAATATTTTTCAATGGTACACCTCACTTATTTTTTAATTTTATTAATATTTTGTAATAGATCAGGCAAAACAATTCACTGTGTTTGTTAATGTTTCAACATCTAAATTATAGAATGTCTACGTGGTTAAACCTTGTTATCTAACAGATAATCTATTATTGATATTACCGTGTCGTTACAGATGATTGTGAAAATTTGATGTAAATCTGTATAAATCAGATATTTGTCCATATTGATCATTGATTTAATCATTGTATTCATAAATACTAGCTAGGGGCTACATGTACCTGTGTCATATACTGCAATCAACTTCAGGTGGACAATGTTATAGAGCACAGGTAACTCACCTCAGGTCATTTATCTCACCTAGGCCTGCACCGGGTACTCACTTATTATTAAGTTAATTCCTAAAGCAACAGTCATTTAGGTAAATATTGTAAAAACTTTTATTAATATGGTTACTTTGCGTTAATTAATTTCAATTCATTATTTTCTTGTAAAATCATGCTAACGCTTGCTTGCATTAGGGTTTTGGAATAATTGTTTTGAATATGCATTAATTTATACACAAGCAAATAAATGAATGTTTGTGTCTATACTTGTTCATCAAGTTCAAACTGATCTAAAAAGCCTACCTCAGATTGTTGTGTGGATTGTCCTTCATTATCAGGTGGGTTTATTTTAGAATTAAACTTCTTTTCTGAAGTACTAGACTTATACATAAGGATTATATCCATTACTTATAATCTTGCATTTTCCATCTGTGTTCTTTCAATTCTCAAGTCAAATTCCATCTCAGTTTCAAAACATATAAAACTCAAATTTAATAGTAAATCACCTGTACACCTGTGGAAATTTTATGGGAATTTCAATCATCAATAATTACGTAGTAGACTAGCTGATAATACTGTACATAAAAATGGTATAAGCTTTATGTCTTTAGAATAGAATTAACATAATACAATCATAATAAACTCTAAAACATGATATTATTTCAGAAGAAAGTTAATTTCATTACATTTTCAGAGTCAGGGTATCAATAAATCTCAAATGCCTCAATGATTATACTGTACTATATATTGTGTCATGATCAATGATCACAGTGTGAAAAAAACCCAAGAAATTTCCAAATTTTGACAGATGTGTGTTTCTGTTGAAATCTGCCAGTCAAAGGTAAAATTAAAACCTGGGAAGATCATTGATTGCTTTTCACACCTGTCTGCCACAGACCCACAGGTAAAATAGAAAGTGACAGATGAACTAACGTTGTTTTAGTTCTAGACACCTCAAAGTAAGCCACACCAATTCTGTCTGTATTGACTCAGCACTAAGTAAACTGTGGATAATTAATCCAGTTTACACAACACAGGGTCAGAATTACTTCATAACACACACCCAGGTCCTCAGTGGGCTGATACGGTAAGTGTTCTCAACTTCCGTCAACTGAATATTCTTAGAAATAACTAAACAACACCTTGAACCAAATCATTCACATTTATTTCAGGTTTGTTTTCATTTGCTAATTTTTTACAATCTTAGTCATCTACATTACGAATTACTTAAGCCTTTGGCAGCTATTTTAACCACAGTTATTCTAGTTCTAACCACAGTTACGTAATAGCCTGTTTTATCATAACTCTGTTCTCCATGTTATAGAAATCATTGCATTGAATAAACTACACAAGCTAGCTAGTATACAGACAACCATTTACAGCATTGCAGGTAATTGTTTGTTTGGGATTTTACATCTTTGTAACAGCTATAGGATAATAAATAGCAAAAATCGTAATGACCGACCTCTAGCTTGTCGAGACGAGCTTCTATAGGGCGGGACAAGCGTCTATAGGGCAAGACGAGCCTCTATAGGGCGGGACGAGCGTCTATAGGGTGAGACGAGCATATATAGGGCGAGACGAACGTCTATAGGGTGAGACGAGCGTCTATAGGGCGAGACGAGCGTCTATAGGGCGAGACGAGCGTCTATAGGGCGAGACAAGCGTCTATAGGGTGAGACGAGCATATATAGGGCGGGACGAGCGTCTATAGGGTGAGACGAGCGTCTATAGGGCGAGACGAGCGTCTATAGGGTGAGACGAGCGTCTATAGGGCGAGACGAGCGTCTATAGGGCGAGACGAGTGTCTATAGGGCGAGACGAGCGTCTATAGGGTGAGACGAGCGTCTATAAGGCGAGACGAGCGTCTATAGGGCGACACTGCCGAAAA
>JAUMHH010007270.1:0-11273 GCA_032359455.1 Chlamys rubida
TCTCACAAACAAATGACGTAACAATCAATACCTGCTCACAAGAGAAGATAACTCTGCAATATGCAAAGACGGAATATGTATGTAATACTATTATTACTATTATACTATTATATGTCATTTTAAAATCCTATGATATAGTACTATGTATACAATTTGTGGTGTGTTTATTATGTACTGTTAGACAAACAGTATACAAATCTCTTCTATTAACTATTGTGCAAAGTTTACTTTAATACTAGTTCTAATCAATTTGCAAATGAAAGATTAGTATGGTTATGCAATAAGCTACATCTTAAAAAGGAAATACAAATATACCTAATTTCTTTACATGTTGTGCTTGTACATTTCCTCTGAAATCTTGAGTATTTTTAAATGTTCATATCATGTGATGAAGTCATTTGGCAGCATCTGATGTTTTCAGTGCATTTGGTAGGGGGTTGTGTATGGACAAATGTGGAAGGTTAACTTCCTCTGTTGAAAAAGGAAAAAGTACATACACATCTGCCTGACAAATGAAAGTGTCTGCTAAAATTCTCCAATCACAAATCAGCAATATTTGGTTTGGTGTCTAATTTCTCCAATCACAAATCTGACAGTAATATTTGGTTTGGTGTCTTGGTTTCTCTGTTTAATTTTATTTGTTTCTATCTGTATTCATTTGATCAATTCTGCTAGCACAGCTTCCCACTTTGTTGCTTGCAGATGCTGTTTCTTCAAAAGGCGCAAGAAAAAGAAGACGCGTCGATCATAGACTTGATGCATAGCGTACCAAAAACAACCCACTTATTAACACATACATACAGCCCTAAGGAAGTCCCTCTCACTCTTCAAGTTGAGCCTTCCTTAACTTTTACGTATGCAACCAAAACAAGTTTCTTTTTCGCTTTTGGAACATTTTCGCTACGCTGAAACTCGACGTAGGGACATGACTAAACTTTAATTCAAGCCATGCAAATGGTTTTGAGTTTGTGTTTTTATCCCAAACGTTTACAATACACACCACAGCTGGTTAGAGTTGGACAAAGATAGGCCTCAAGTTTTCGCTACAGTAATGGGAGGAAAAAAATGGCTGCAATCTCCTGCTTTTCTGTCACAGATGTTGCTGTTTCACCCGCTCGAAAAAACGTCGGAAAGAAAAAAGGCGGAAATGACATGCGGCCCAGGACCATGACCTTGATACAGTGCCATTGAGTTTCCCTCAGGAAGATGACATTGCAACGTTTGACCTAGGTCCGTCAGTGCGATCAGTCACACCGCGAGTACAGCTAGCATACCTAAATCAGTCTTTCTTGAACGTTGATAATCAGTTTTAAGCCTGTCTTCAGCTCTACTTCATGTAATTTGTTATGTGAATGGTTTTAATTAATGTGTATATGTGATTAGGTTTTAAACTGATAAGTTGGTAAAAAACAATGAAGAAATTTCAAATGTGCATGACAATTTAGATGTATTCATAGCTCTCTGTAGGAGTTCTTCAATATCTGTAGTTGCCAATTATGAAATTTCTTCTTTTCCAAATTTAGTCTCTTTTAAAATGATAAGTTCATCCACTTATTACATGGGCACATGTGCTTAGTTGATAGTGTGAGAACCTTGTGTTGCTGAATAATTGAAAGTTGGAATTTAAGAAGATCTATCTGGTGTCAGCTTTGTCTACCATAGTCCTGGTATAAAAATTAAACCTAGAAATCTTTTAAAAACATCACTGAAAGATCAAGGGGTATATTTTGTACACAAATCTGCTACTGTAGTATAGACCTGGTAGCCTTTCGTGATTTCGACACTTAGATAACATACTGTTATACCTTGTTTAGAAGCCGTTAGAAGCCAGCCACAAGTAGACTTAGTGATAAATCACTATTTATAGTCCTCTTTATTTGTGTCCGTGACTAGATGTTCAGTGTGATCAGTGGCCGGTGTTCAAGTCTTCTGTTGGTGTCAGTAGAAATAAGTTCACAACAAAGAGCTGGGCATGTACAATTTTTGACTTTCTACTTTTGTAAACACAAAATACACCCCTTAATTGAATCTTTGCTTAGCATAGAAAGTACAAATTATTCTTGGGGGCAATGTAAGGATAAATAATTAATTCCTGTCATTCCCGACTTTTCATACACAATTTTAATTCTCTTTGCTTTAGACTTTTTTGACGAGTGGTGTTTCGGGCGAGTGTTTGGATATGATGTATACATTGGACCAAGATATAGTCGAGGTTTGATGGTCTAAGACATGTGTGAATGGTTATCTCATACCCACCTGGGGCCAAACTTTCCATTGGTTCAGATGGTTTGTATGGGGTAAACATTACACCAGGTAGTGAAACCGACATTTCAGGGATTCGGTTCCAGGACTTGGGTCGTTTGGTTAAAAATGAGGTAGAAAAAGAGGCCACCTGTTTTGTTTGTCTAAATCGGAAAATAATGGCGACTTTGTTTATTGAATAGATATAGGTGTTATTCGTTGTTTTGTTATCTTTCATTATCAAAAGATGAAAATCTACTGAAATATTTGACTTTGACTGTTAAGTACTGAGAACCGTTTTTTGCGGTAGCCGAGTATTACAGCTAAGAACTGCTCTGGGACAGAGGTTACACACATCCGTGTTAGTTAACGACGTGTAGAGATAGGGATCGGTTAAGTGCTATTGACATAATACAAAGCAGAGCTGGTCGTAGGACATGGTCCTGGGTACATGCACAAGCATGTACATTACACATACAACTTGTACAATGTAGATATAATCATAAATCTCGAGCAGGCATTCCATATTCCATCATTTGTACAAATTGAGTATCATGATGATGCCTTGACAACTGATAACAAACATTTGTACCGCTTTGAATCAATTGTAATTGATCTTGTATGTTTTGGTGCCATTTTCACCAGATACGTGTTGTTAGTTTATCAGTTATCTCCCCTTTTTCTGGGTCTAGTGTATCAGTTATCTCCCCTTTGTCTGGGTCTAGTATATTGGTCATCTCCCCTTTGTCTGGGTCAAGTGTATCAGTTATCTCCCCTTTGTCTGGGTCTAGTATATTGGTCATCTCCCCTTTGTCTGGGTCTAGTATATTGGTCATCTCCCCTTTGTCTGGGTCTAGTATATCGGTCATCTCCCCTTTGTCTGGGTCAAGTGTATCAGTTATCTCCCCTTTGTCTGGGTCAAGTGTATCAGTTATCTCCCCTTTGTCTGGGTCAGCAGCTTTCCTAGTGTAGGGATTGTGTAATATGAAGGCCACTTATGTTATGAAAGGCTTTCAAATACAGAAATTTTGCCAAGAAATTTCCATAAAAACTCCTCTAGAAATTGTGATACCTTTGACCAAACATGTGATCAGGATTTTGTCCCTTATAAACCCCCGAAGCACCCACTAAATAGCCAAGCATACATCTTGTACAAATTTGCATTATTTGACCTACATGCCATGTTGACAAATATATATATATCCCATCACTGGAGTCATTGTAAATTTCCTTTTTCAATCATGAGCCCCATTTATCATCATTGTTTATCAGGAACATCGTAGTTGAATGCTTGTTGGGGTGTGCGAGAGAATCATTGATGCATAACAGGTCATAATAATAATAGATATATTTCCATGCAGATTTACATGGTTGATACTGGTGAAAGTGGCATCAATAATATGGTCTAACCTAGCTGTGGCCCTGTAGAGACTACAGAAGGCCCAGGTCATTGATGGTATGGTCTAATATAGCTGTGATGCCATACAAACTACAGCAGACTGGATCGTTTGTTAGGTCTTGCTTGTTCAGGTTACAGTATATATTTGATTGGTTCCAGATGTACATCAACAAATGCAGCGTGTTGCTGTATTTTTACGTTGTTTTTATTTGGTAATGTATGTCACAAGTGAGGATTCCTTGTATACTGTACATAATATATATACTCGCGTTTATATAGGCGTACATCAAATCCAGGAAATTATAGAGTGTGAAAAGGAGAGAAAAAAAATCCTATGAAAAAATCACAAAATTTCCACAATGTTATGTTGGAGGGAACTGTATCATGACGAAACGTCTCATCGAAACATCGGAATTGGAATGAGGCTACGATTGTGTGTACTTGCCATGAAATGTGTTTTTTTTGGATGACAGTCTCAGTGTGTTTCTTTGATCTAACTTGTCCATGTTGCTTGACTGATCTGACAAGAAGCTAGTCTGCAGCCAGGTGGTTTATAAGTGAACACTTTCTGGTGTCCTAGGGCTGCATCAGGTTTTATCCAATACTTCTACGAAGAGAGATCATTTTATTAACCTACTGCAAACGGATCATCATCAAACTGTAAAGAAATGTTGGATGGAACAAGGAAAATATAGTTTTACCTGTCTCCGACAGGACGACAGGAGGACACAGAGACGGGAACTGTTACTAGCAGTTATTGATGCAAAACAACGATGGTGGCTACTGTTTTCATTACATGTGCCAATGAAAAGCTGTGAGTAAAAACTATTAGGTGCAAGTTTATCTTTCTGTGATCAATCTATGCATTTTGAAAATGCCAATACTGATAGGTCACTTAAGATTGAAAATGTAGTTCAGAGTTTCTATAGGATGTTTAACTGGTGTACATAATAGTGAAAAATCCCATTTTAGCTACTGTCAACCCGTTATTTTCTTAATTGATAATAAAGTGATAATTTGTCTGTGTGTAGCTCGATGTAACACAACTTTTGAGTTGCTCTGTATTTCCTGAATTATGTTGACGTGTTTAAGAAGGTGGTCATACAAAATGGCAGTAGTGATGTATTTACGCTGTAAATATTCTCTTCTAACTTTTCATTTTTTTTCCGCATTTTTGCTCAAATTGAAATTGCTATTAATACATAAACTGTTTATTTTCACATCTTCTGTATGAAATGCTGTATAATTGGCTCAAATTAACTGGATGTAGATATAATGCTTGGTTTGACAATACCAACTTTGAAAACCTAAAGAATTGACCAATTCAAAATTACCACATAAACATATTAAATAACATATCTTTGTCAACAACAGCATGGATGAATAATGACTTTATTTGTGGAATTTTTCTTCTATTGTTTTTTTTTCATTCATCCTGTCATACATAGATTCTTTTGTCATCGCCATGTATTTTTTACTTTAAAAAAAATGTATTGAGTAGACTGGTCAATTCATTCCATCAAATGTCTTGCATTTTGCATTACAGATATGACATAAAACATAATGTGACAGAAAACTCCTTTCTAAAACAGTTTCCAATCTGATGTATTTTTATGAATGTTAATGTGAAATTGATTAATTAATTGATGATTATTTGAAAGATAGACAAGAATGCATGTATTGATAAGTCTCAGGTTAATCACACAACTTACCATAATTTACCGAGGATGACTTGAACACAAGTAAAAAATATGTAAGATAGCATAATTATATTACCAAAACCTTTTCCGCATTATATTACACAGGAAAGATCTCAATCATTTTTGAAATAAATAATTTTGACAAAAAAGTAAGAAATATATGTAATCAGTTTTGTACACATTTGTAAGATGTAACTCAGCACAGGGGGGGAAACTCTCGCTCTGCATCGACAAGGTTTTAGAAAGTGGCCGATTTTGTTCACAGAAATCCAATTTTTGTTTCTTCAGGTATTTTCATATAGAGTATGTATTATGTTGCTGAAACGTTTTTGCTTTTGAGTCGATCATAGCCCTGCTTCTTTTGAAAATGCTTTCACCTTTGTGTTACCATCAGGTTCAAGCTTCGGAACCCTCTCCCCTTTTATTTCTCCCATCGGCTCACAATTGTGCAAATATAAATTAATGTACAAGTCTGTCGTAAATTTGGGTACAGGGCTTTAGTGGGATATCAGCACTTTACCATTAAATTCACATACTTATTGGTAGCATGGTTGACATCAACAAATGAAAAACACCTTAAAGGCAGATTATAAGCTCTCAGCTGTTAAACCCTGCTACTGCCATCTGGCATTGTCCATCATGTATAAAACTTTTCAAGTGTATTTATAAACACTCAATGTCAATATTTCTTGTGCAGATATGAAGGTAAAATTTGACAACAGATCTTGAAATATTGTATTGTATTTCGTCCTAGCATTGATTATTTATTGTTTGTAAACAAGTGGTAATTAAAAAAAAAATTCAAAGAATTATTTTGCAACTATTGAAAGTCTGTGAATATCTTCAGCTATGGGAACAAGGTTTGCATGTATGCTGCTACAACTGATTATTGTTATCATGATTTAAGTATGACTGTTGTGTGTGGATGCGAGAGAAGCCAATCGTTGTTGATTATCTTGATGGAACTTTAAGATTGTCGAAATCAGAGTCATGTGTAAGATTTGTTATTTAATTCATTTTCATGTACAGTCATATTTTTTGCCTCAATTATTTGTGCTAAGGGAAAAAAAACGATGAAAAATACTTGTAGGTCATTCTGTTCCTTATTGAGAGAACTGCTGTGGTCTTCTTGAGGAATAAAATATCTTTTAATATCTACTCCTGTTTTGTTACTTTATCCCGAGTTTCACTTCAATTCTGTTGAAACAAGTTATTGTGATCTAGGGAGAGTTTAGAAGACTGCTAGAGACAAAGATGTTGCACATCCCAGTTGAAACAGTTCAGGTGGCACAGAAATATTCCACGATAAACGAACGCACTTAAACAGAACTGTAGGCAGAGCTAAAAAATGCACAGTTTAAGATTTTTGTGACATATAACACTATATGAAGAATAATATGTCCTTCTTTTAAGAGTCGACTAAATTATATAACATATCCTAAAATATATATGTGTATCAACCTTATTTCATAAAGAAATGATGAAAAATTACAAATAGTCAGCACTGGCTGAACCCCTTGATATGCACATGCAAAATATTCCTGAGGTCGGCCTGCACCTGTTGTTCAGCTTGATGAAACTGTTAAACCCGATAGGTGAAAGGGACCCTGATTTCAATATATTTTGACTTAACACTTTCATAAATTGGTTTCAGACTTTGGAAGATTACTAGAGAGACAAAAAGTAGTACTTGAATAAATATTTTTGACTATTGTATGAAGTTTGATCAAAATTTGTTCAGAAACTAGTGGTTATAGTAAGGGTAAAGAATTAAGTTAGGACATTCTGATCCCTAGAACCCTAATATACAAAATGGTTCCGAGTATTCTCGTACTCGACTCGTGAATTATGGGATTGTTACATAGCACCACTACAGAATGACAAAACCAGAAACAGCAGGTAAATATATCATGAATTCTTATGTCAAGTGTGGTGTAAGCTTGTGCTCCTTTTTGACAAGACCAAATTGATTGTTTGCACAATTCTATGAGAATCGTATGGAGCTAATATTACTCTTTAAATCTAGAGAATGCAACATTTAGAAAAAGAACTTAACTAAAAGATCTGAAAAACTTTTTATTAAAAATATAACAAAAGGTAAATAAAAACAGCTTCTTACAAATTTAACAAATATATAAAGAAAACTTCAACTGTCAGACACTTCACATTTATCCTTCAGTTTGACTGAAAACCCTGGGAGGTCTCGCACTGAAAATACGATGACCGGTATAGAAATGCTATCACAAATAAACTATGTTTGTTGCAGTTTTATCTTGCTGTCATGGAAACGTATCTATCACATATTTTTAACTTGCTGCCGTAAGTGGCCAGCACTACACATTGTGTATGCTGAACAATCCGCTCAAATGTCACTCGCCATAGGTCATTCTGCAGACGCTCGACGTGTCTGAAAATATACAGAAAAGAGAAATTGACTTAAAGATGTCGCCATCAAATATTGTGAAGAAACTTGAATGAGTTGGCTACAGTTACTGGTTAATCAAAACAGTGACACAATTAAGGGTTAGAGTTCAAGATGTTGCCATAAAATATTGGGATGTTAATGGTCAATCAAAACAGTGACACAATTAAGGGTTAGAGTTCAAGATGTTGTCATAAAATATTGGGAAGAACAAGAATGAGTTAGCTGTAGTTGTAAATGGTCAATCAAAACAGTGACACAATTAAGGGTTAGAGTTCAAGATGTTGTCATAAAATATTGGGAAGAACTAGAATGAGTTGGCTTCAGTTACTGGTTAATCAAAAATTAATATCCTTCAAAAGGCGTTCTATAGTGCGACTCATAAAAGTTATTGATTCGACATTTAAGTGTACCACAAGTAAACAATTTTATTTTTCCTAGTGACACAATTTAATCACCAGTGAAAGTTATCTCATCTCTTTGTTGAATGTCTGGTATGACTTCACCACGCAGACCAATCAAATTTAATATTATTGGATTATAATCCTATCGCATCTCGGGAGACAAGCTGTGACAACAAATTACAAACATACATACTAGGTACACGAGTGCAATACATAATTATCACACACTCTTCCCATCTGAAACTCAATGTGCAAAATATATATACATAAATACTCTGAAGAATAGCATTTATGGATACCTTAGGAGTTCTTAGCAGAAAAGGGCTGTTTTCATTTCTTGCATTCCAAACAGTAGGACTGGTTGGTTTCTAGTGAGCCTTACAAAGACTTTCAAGGCCTACGTTAACATTTACAGGTCTGCCAGGAATTATCCCCACAGTCAGTTTCAGTTAATTCGTTATTAAATAAGATCAGTTATTACATTATTAAATGGTGTTGAATGAAGCTTACATTTATGAACATGAATACATCTCCTGGACCTATTACCCAATACACAGCTCTTACCTATTGAGGAACTTGATGACCAGGTCGACTTGTTCCAGGTTCCTGTCTACAACCAGTTCATGTAGGTAAGTAAGCATCACCCCCTCGTCCTCGTCCTCCGGCACTGTAACACAACAGGGAGACAACTCTGTTTACGTGAGGAATAAGTTACAGGATAAATTATAAAAATATGCAGAAAGTGCACTTGTCAGCAATATAACAGAAGAGGCAAAGCAATTTATATAGAATGTGCAATGTACAAATACTTCAGATATTGCAATGTAAAATATGTGATCTAATGTTTACAAAATAAGTACCATTCAAAAGACAAACGTCAAAACACAAGAATGTTGTCGAGAAAGTAGCACATTTATATAAATGTATACACATTGTAATATTCTTAAATTGTAATGAGATTACCAGTACCAATCCTTTTTTTTTCCATAGTCGGCATAAACCATGTTCACCTTTATACAAATGACAAGAGAAAATATTTTGAACGTAGAAAAATATATTGTAATAGCCTTACCTACCGTATATGTAAGACCTACCTGGAGACGATCTCAGCCATTCTCTCAACAGGGTTCGCACTTCTGTTATAGTCACTGCCCCACACAAATTCACAGCCTTCTGATTGGACGACTCCACACCTTCAGGTACGAAGCCTTCAGTTTCATTGGTTGTACTGTAATTGTGAACAGGAGTGCCCTGGTCAACCTCTTGGGCTGGCTGGTCTGCCGTAACAATATTTAGTCCTTGCAGACTGTCTCTTAGTGTGGTGGCTCGGAACTCATTCTGTGAAGGAAAAGGAAATGTGAAATGCATTTTCATACCAACTTTATACAGTCAATAAAATAATAAATGACTTTCAGACCTGTTTCTGAAAGGACAAATGTCAATAAATATATCTACATTGTAGTATGTGAATTGAACTCCTTTACCTACAGCAGATTACAGGTAATATACATTGTCTACCTATATCTGTAGGTAATCAGTGATATACCAATCTTATTGTTACACAGTATTACAGGTATACCAGGTACATGATCAAGTAAATACCAGACACATATACAGCTTACCTGTTTGTTGCCAACACAGGCATTAATTTTGGGTTGACGCCGACTTTGGAATTCAAGTTTTTTTGGTCTGCCCCTTCTCGGTTTACCCCGCGGAATTTTAAAGTTTGGACTTTTCCTGTTTGCCCCTGGTGAACGTGACTTGCCTGGAGAACGGGTCTTTCCCGGGGATCGTTTGGATGGGGAGGAGGCTTGCTGAAGGTTTAGTACTGGTCTGGTGACTTCTTCACTCTCCTGCCTTACGTAGGCTTGTCGTATCTCGTTCTGTAACTCCTCCGGTAGGGCATTCAAACAACTCTCGTCTAACTGTTACATAGAAAGCAAATGATCAATGTATCAATGATACTGCATGTGAATTTCTATATCAGAAACAGTCGACCAGGGCCGTTTTCGTTTAAGCGGTCAAACCGGTCGGACCATTATGTTCGTTTATTAAATAAGGTCGGACCTAGTAATCTGATGCTGCTTTCAGGCGAGCCTTGACAAAGCCTTGCAAAGCCTGAATAAACATTTGCAGGTCCGCCAGGATTTATACCCGAAATTGTTACATTTATAAACGGTCAAACCGGTTGTTCCGCATAAACGACCGGCCCCTGTGCTATATAACGTTGTACGCTATGTTATGTTAGGAGAGCTTCGCTCACCAGACACATTCCCACAGAGATGTCTCTGGTTCACGTAAATATTTTTGTTACGATATAGAAATGGTCCGGGCCAAGCTACAAACAGCTGACGACGGAACAAGAAGATTACCATTATCAATACCATACCGGTTAGGGACTTTCCTCGCTTAGTTGTGAATGTGCAATACGTCATTGATTTTTGGGGTGAATCCACACCATTCGAACCTTTCTAATCTTACCTCAAGAACAAAAAAGAATAACGAGGTGTTCCGTATTTAAAAATGTCGACATTAGAGGAAATGGGAATATCCCTTTTCACAAATTAAAGTCTGCATTTTACCCCACTTGAAGGCAGTCAGTATTCCGTCCAATGGCGTTTGGGGTTTGTATGTTTTTAATATGGTATACCTGTACTATAGTGATTTTGTTCTGTCGTACTCTTATCTATTTGCTCTAAACGAAATTAGGTGTTTCAGACACCGGCACCTACAACATTTACAAAGCTTTTAGACGCGGGGACGCTCAGCTTTCGGTTTCAGAAATGAACCTGGCAGACCTGCTAATGTTGAGTCAGGCCTTCAAAGTCTTTGACAATGCTCGCCAGAATACAGCATCCAATCACTAGTTCCGTCAATATTTCATAAACAAACAACTCTGGTCACAGGGGTTTGTAACAAATATAAATATAACGTTATATAAGAAGGCAGTACCCAAATCGGATCACTTTTTGCAAAAATACTTATAAATCAATAAATGTGTCAGAAAATCAGTTATAACAATGATTGTTATCTTAGAATAGATAGCCATCTTAGAATAGATAGCCATGCACCATTTTTTGTCTACAGATGCTTAGCTTTTTAGTTCA
>JAUMHH010007281.1:0-11273 GCA_032359455.1 Chlamys rubida
GTTCCTATTTCCCTTTGTCTTCTCTGTTCATTGTAATAACATGCTTGAACTAAAATAAAAGAAAGTTTAAACTAAAATCAGAACCATTTTCCTTTGCGCCGCCACAGCAAATTTCGTCACAAGAGTGTCAAGGTCCAAGTCCATCTCCTACTTTAAAACGCATTATTTCCATAACAAGAGCCCTATTCAGTTTGTTGTCGTAGGTCAAAAAAAGTTTTTTTTACATTTGTTTTTGTTAAAGTTCACATAATTCATTATAGGATTTAAAGTTAATGGTCACTTTACTTGGTACTTTAGGTTTTTCAAACCTGCAACAAGTATTACTAATTGAAATACTGATTAACTTCAGCAGACCCGATTCCTTTTAATTTGACTAACTGAACTATTTACTTAATCATATAGTTATCACAGTAACAATCTCTTTCCACAGTAGTGACAATGACTCGGCCATGGATATGATTGATACATATATCTGAAGCAGAGATAGAAGATGTGTGTACGAAGTGTACTCGTTATGGGTCAGTATTTCTAACAGCTCATTGACAGTGTCATTGCCTAGAATCTAATCCTGACCATTACTGTATGACAAATCCAAACTAGGCAGCAGTTTTGAGAAGAACATCATCCAGATGACATTTGTTATTGTTCTTTTCAGACAAAATACAAAGAAATATAAAGAAGGATGATTAACTTGCATAACATTTTGTTTTATTCAGTGAATCAATCATAATGCATATACTACTAATGATACTCATGCTGTGACTATACAAGTGAATGCTTTCACTGCCCAATGACTACAAAGTAAAATGAAGGTAAAGTGAAAGTAGACATTACTTTCCCTTCAGCCTGTGAAACATTGATGTAAATTACATGCAAAATGAAAGTAGAGATTTCAGGTATTTCTTTTCACGTTTAAAGTGACTGATGATGGAATGAAATCTCACACTGGTAACCTCAAATTTTCATCATGAAATCAAGTTGTGAAATTAAATTGCATACCTATCAAATGTCTTTGCCGTCAAAATAACTCCTGCACTTATAGAACTGTTTGGATAATAATATTGATCTGTGTTCAAATCAAAATAAGCTTAAAATCAACATATTCAATAACAAGATAACTAATTTTGCAAATATCTATTTAAATCAAAGATTTATGTACATTTGTAAGCTAAACTACATAACAGAAAGACTTTCCTGAAATTCAGCTGAAATATATAAAAAGAAATTTGAACATACATCTCAAGTCAAATATGAAATTAATTATTCAAGTAACATTTTTTGAAATTTTAATTGACTTTGAAAGCTTTTTCAAGTCTTGACTGTGACGTTTTGTTATTGAACATATGCTTTTTTTAAAGGTGGACAATCTGTAATTTTTTAATTGACAATTCTTGCAAGGATCCTAGGGGATGCAGAACTTGGATAAAAAAAATCTTAAAAAGTTGCATACACTTGTATAAAGACAAGAAATAAAACAAAAATACAGGATCATCCCCCCAAAAAGTCATTGGAAAAAGTGTACCGGTAAAGATATATTCAATCTAAAGGTAACAAATATGGGCATACTCCATTTGAATACATACAACATGTTTGGTATCCTACAAGCATTGTGTGCTTACAAAACAGTGTGTTGAGGTGCACTAAACAGAATTTTTTTTAAAAGTTTATGAAGAAAGTATGTTAAAAGCTTTAAGAATTTCAAAGTTGGCTTAACACAATCAACCCGGATAGTGCGAAGAAATTTTATCAGAATTACCGTACATACCTCTCCCTAAGAAGATAGATTACCAGAGCAAAAGGAATTTCTAATCATAGTCATGCATATTTTAGGCTTATAGGAGAAGAAACATTTAAAAGGTCAAGCATGGTAACTTATATCAATGAGTAAAAAGCAAAAATAACAAATTGTCAAGCTATACAGCTAAAACATAACAAGCAAAAAGGCGAGCTATAACATTTTTAGTTATAATATTCGAGTCGAGTAAGCTTTGTGCAGACATAAAAACAGAACATATTGAAAACAAAATATAAATGGGCTTCTCTTTCAGTGAATTTCACCATACATTTCAAGGTATTCCTATCAGGGGTTGACCTAAACGATTAGAATTTTTGTCACCATTTTGACTTACCTCCTTACCATCGGAAGTGAGCAAAAATCAAACGGAAGCCAATTTTTCCTGTTTCTATTTTTTTTTTACCTTTAAATACATATTATTTATCTACACCTCATAACTTTTAATTAATCTTAAATGTCTTCCGACTAGGATTGAGGATTTTACGTTGTCAAATAAAACTCATCACTACAAACAATATCTTAACTCACACAAGAAAATGTCTTCACCGCAAGACTCAAAACACCCGAGAGTAAAACCACACTGATATATCTCAACATCTCCATAACAGTCACAACCGAAAGTCAACTGCACAGTTGTAGGGTACTACTTTCCACTCGGCCTTAATGTAATATACTTTGTATCTATTCCTTGAAGAACTCTCCAGATCTGCCGACGTAAGCCGTAAATGTTTCGGGGTACAAATCTAGGGTAATAATATTCATCTTTCATATTTCAGGGCCAAAACAGAAGGCTAATGATCATATTTTGAGCACATCCACAGTCTATGTGGCATGATTGTAATTTAACCCTTTCACCCCTAGGTAACTTTAGTAGACTCTACCATACATTGAACTGGATGAGTCTATTATGGTCTACAGTGGACGTAATTTAGAAGTATATTATGACGCAGTGTCATAAAATCTCTGCTTAAGTAAGATTACCACCCATATCTGACTGTCACCTGTGGCATTGTGCCCTGGAACAACACTGGAAACACTCTCAAGGAGATTAAGAGGAAGCATGTAAAATACTCCTCAAATTACTTTCAAAGCTCTAACTCGGAAAGGAAAGAATACTTAGTAAACCGCATCTTTCTTTATCACATACTTTTTGAGTTATTTAAAATGCCAAAAATAACAAAATTGAATATTTCAGATGTACCGAACGTTATGTTTACTATCTGACGAATAGACTGCAAGACCAGTTTAAAGAAATTTGACACAGTTTCTGTGTAAAATTTCCACTATTTCAACAATGCAACCCAAATAGTAAGATAAAATTTTGTCAAAAAATTATTTAAATTCAAAAAGTTTTTCAGTTATTTTCTGATGTTCCCATTGCATTTATATAATCATGCGGTTTTGTAACTTCAAATATTTTTCAAAACACATGTTCTGAATTAATTTTCATTAATCTAAGCAGAGCTTTGAAAAAGTAGACTCAGATAGTGAAGTCAATAAATAGCAGGTTTGATTACAAGTAGAGGTTTGGTGTCGGTGGAAATTATAAAAGATAAATACATATTTATTAAAAGATTGCTAAAATTCTGTTAAAAACTGTTAACATAAAGTCACTCTCAGTCATACGTTATGACGTCATAGTATAGCTAACACGGACGTGTTGCCATATTGCAGTGACCAGTACAACTAAATCAAACTTAACTGATATGGTAATATGTGTATCTCCGGCTTTGTGTTAACGACCCCCGTACCACTGCCAAAAACTGTAACTAAGGTCCCTTTCGCGCATCCCGTTTAACCTTTAAAGAAAACGACAGGCACAGATCTGAAACGAGGCTGACCTCAGGAATATTCGGCATATGTATACTGAGGGGTCCAGACGTACCTGCCGAAACTAAAATGCTGACTATTGCTAGTTTGCGTTATTTCTTTCTAAAACAATGTCAAGCCACATGTAGTTTTAAAGATAGGTTATGTAATTCAGTGGACGCGTGAAAGAAGGACATAATGTTCTTGATATTTTGTTATTTATTCTCCGAAACTGTGCATTTTTAACTCTGGTATGACTATGGCTGTGATAAATTATTCTGAAAAGAAAAACCATACCTTGGGGGACTTTTGTAAAAAATAATGAAGATGAAATAAACTAAATATAATAATCAAGAAAAGAGTTCTGAACGGGATTCAAACACTTGACTTAAGATTGTTATACTATCGTTCTAACTGACTGAGCTACCTGGTCAACGTTATAGTCCTGGTCAACGTTATAGTCCTGGTCAACGTTATAGTCCTGGTCAACGTTATAGTCCTGGTCAACGTTATAAACGTTATAGTCCTGGTCAACGTTATAGTCCTGGCCCAAATGTGCTACAGTTATATCCAAACAGAAGTAAAAGGGAGGCTACTGTATACAGGAACAAATGGCATTTCAGTGCGACAGGTATCCGTAACAATATCATAATTTAGTAAACATTCCTCAATTTCTTTTTTAAAATGTATATGTCTACATATATATAACATTATAAACTAAGGCATATTTGCTTTGTATAAGTCGAGATATGAATTCATTAATGTCAAAGTGAGGCCAGCATTTAAATATATTAAATTACATTTCAATGTCTTTGTGTAACATTGCTTAACAATTATTTTCAAATAAAATTCTAAATGCTTAGTTGAAATGCATTACAGTTCCTATTGTCATGGATTAACTTCAACAGCTGCAGGAACAGTAGCTCAAAGATCTGATCAATTTCATTGTTTTGTAATTTTCTATATTGCAGATAAAGGCCCAATATATAGAGGATATCAAGTTTTAACATGATAAAATCCATCTGACCTCTGACCTATTGTTCCTTAGCTAGTTGTCTTGTATGAGTGTAACTTTCAAACAAGTACTGAATGTCTATAAAAAACACAGTTAAATGATATGTGGACTAACAAAATGCTACGTAATGAAATCAACAATTCATTTGATCTGAGAATGTCACATTATCATGTTTAAAAATTCAAGCTGTATAAGACATGAATTTAGTTAAAGTTTGATATGAAACAAAATGAAGGGTATATTGCCAAATAGTGGTCATTCAGCTATAAATGGAAGCTAAAAACATCTAACCATATATACAGATATTTTATGTCCAGCCTAACATCCCATATGTTATTTCAGTCCAATTTCTAAAGATCAGACACGGTTGCTTTGGCTACCCCTACTAACAATTGACATCAGGACAATAACAATGAAGTTTGTTATTACCACCATAAAATTTTCAATTTTCATTTGGAAATAGCTTTTCTTTCCAATATTTTTTGTGTGAATATAAATAGTACCAAAATAACAGGCTGGTTACTTGTCACAACAGGGCGGTATTACACTAACAGGGTATCTGTTACATACAAAATGCATAAATTGGGAAATGTTTCTTAAATAGCATACAAGTATAACACAGCAATGATAGCAGTATGTGAAAGCCCAAGCATGTCATATAAACACATATATTTATTACGGTAAAACTTCTACCTCGTTGAAGCTAGACGAAGAAAATAACAACTTTCTTCTCTTTATCATATAATTTGGACATGAAACAAAATGAAAATATTTTCTCCAACAGACTTGTAATAAATTTAAAGTGAATGTGTCTTTTGTCAAAATAATATCTTGAAATCTAAATGACATATCGCAGAGAAGTGTATAAAAGAGAATTATCTCCCTTTAGAAAGGTAACAGCAATAATAGAAAAGATTTAAAACAAGTGACACATATTATATAGATTCAATAGAACAAAGAAAAATAACACAAGGCGTCAATTCAGATGTGTCACATTTCTTTAGCTAAATACTGTAATACAATGAAATAAAACTTAAATTAGTGGTAGTATCGTAATAACAGAAACAGTTTTTGTTTGTGTTTTACGTCCTATTAACAGCCATGGTCATTTAAGGACATGCCAGGTTTTGGTGATGGAGTTCCTGGAGAAAAACCACCGTCCAACGGCCAGTACCTGGTGACTGCCCAACGTAGGTCTCGAACCCGCGACCCAGTGGTGAAGGGCTAGTGGTAGCAGAATGTCAGACGCCTTAACGACTTGGCAACCCGCGGCCCCCTTACAGAAACAGAAACAATCTTGACTGGTAAGTCGTAGGTTAACAAATACACACCACACCTCTTTTTGTAACAGATTAACTAAAACCAGTGCAGTGAGAGATAAGATAGCTAACAACTTGTAAGTGTATTGAAATAAGGCAGGACATCAGGATATGAAGTACTGACATGTTTCTTTCAACTTTTCTTTTTTGTATTTATTTCTCTTCCAAAAACGAAGCATATCTCTGTAGAAAGTATTGAAATGAAAAATCAATCATACAGCTGTTTCAATGAAATCTAAATGCTGACTACTTCAGGACAAGTAGTCTGGACACAGAAGAACAGACGACCTTAATCCAGTACGCTCTGTTCCTCCCTAACTTCGTTGTGAGGATTATAGATTTGCAATGAAAACCCAAAGATAATAAACACAATTTTTTTTTGAAATATTTAACCCTTTCACCACTGTAAACCATCACGGACTCACCCAGATGAGCGTACGGTAGAGTCTACTCAAGTTACCTAGGAGTGAAATGCATGGTTAGGGGGAAAATGGATTTGTTGTACTATTAAGCTAATGGAATGTGACACAACTGAAATGTGGAATACAAATCTGTATAATGCATTACTCAAATAACAATAAAAGGTTATATAACAATACCACAGCTGTAGGTCATTTGCATATATATATATACATTATATTTGTGACAATTTGATAAATTTATTTTACAACAAACACTTCAGTTCAGTGTGTATTTATAATAAAATTATGTACATAATATATATAGTAGTCTCCCTTGACGGATCCTGCTGACAAAAGCATCTGATATCAACCACACATTAGGATTGTTGACATTGTATACAACACTTGTAGTTCGTAAAGATGGATCCTGCTGATTTTTTCATTAATATTTCGTAACTGGAAAGAGAGTGTTAGAGCTCCTTTTTTCACTGTTGAAATGAAATTCAGAAGACACCTTATTTACCCTGCAATAAGCCCTAAGGGGGCCTGCAAATAATCTCCGACTAAAAGTAGAGAAGTGGACTTACTGGACAATAAAATGGCACCTGTTGGCATTTCTACTGTTTGGTTGGTTTGGTTTCGTTTGTTTGTGTTTTACGTCCTATTATCAGCTTCGGTCATTTAAGGACCTGCCAGGTTTTGGTGGAGGAGACCCCGCGACCCCTTGGTAGAGGGCTAGTGGTAGCAGAATGTTAGATGCCTTAACCATTAGGCCACCGCTGAACTGCATTAGACATGGTTGCACTTATTACCAGAAATGGGCTTATTGCCTGATAAATACGGTAAGTACCTGATTAACTAGCATGAGACAGCTGTAAAACATTACACTGTTGAACTCTCACATGGCCCGCAATATTTGAAGCATTTTTATCAAATAAAAGCATAATGTTATTTATTTGTGCATTTGTTGTAAACGTTACAGGTATGTTGTTACAGGTATATTCTTCACCACCTTCTTTGAAAATATATTTGCCATGTATCCATGCACAGAAATCTGATGACACTGGTACAGCTTATAACCTATGAAGATAGTCTTCTGAGGGGGTACTGAATCCCAATAGAATGCACTATATATCTAGTACACTCCTTGTTATATTTTTGAATACCCAGTATTTTTAATTTATACAGACAAGAAGAGCATGATACTGTTTAACCCTTTCACCCCTACTTAACTTTAGTAGACTCTACCATGCATTGATCTGGATGAGTACAGTATGGTCTACAGTGGTGAAAGGGCGAAAAATGTATGAAAAAATCAGCAGGAGCAAATCTCTAACAAGTTAGTTAGTTGATGTAGTTGAGACATGACATTCAGTTTAGTTTCTATGAGACATATATTTTACGTGTTTATATAACACAGTAACTTTCTTACTGGCAATTTCAAAATAAATACATAGGTTCTTTGTCACAGACACTATGATAGATGTAAAATTTGCTTTGTATATTTACCAGAAAAAAGTTTTCAATTGTCACATAAAATATTGACTAGGGTTTTCTCCATTCTTAACTAAAAGGTCCACACTACTTATCACCTCAATGGTAATCAATGTACCGGTATGTAAGTCTGGCTATAAACCAGATCATTGATATCTTCAGCATTTTTATGAAAGTTCCTACATAAATAGGAACATTTGAATACACAAATTTGCTAATTAGCTTTGAAATCTTCCTGCGATTGATCTTCCATGAACATTATAATAACAATCAGGATATTTGGAAATTATCAAATTATCTACCCTCTTCTTTCAAGGACAAAAAGTAAAAAAAAACAACGGAAAAAACTTCTTGAATGTTTAACAGTATTCATGGATATCAACCGACATCAATCTGTTAAAAATGCATTAAGTGGAGATAACGAGTGGCCAGTGCTCGAAAAACATTGTATCCCTGTTATACGGGTAGGTGGGAGTTCAACTACCTGCTTCAAAGGCAACTTGTGTTGGTCCGCTAAACAGAATTAAAATTGTACACACAACTGACACACAGCACTGATGTCAATATTGTACACACAACTGACACACAGCACTGATGTCAATATTGATTAAAATGTTGTGGTTATATAATGTTTTGACATGGAATGCAGATTTATTCCCAATTTGTGAATCATATTGAAGCTTATAAGACTATAGGAATCGTTGGGGAAAAATGATTACATATATAAATTGAAGCTACCTAATAAGTTTATAGGAATCATTGGGGAAAAATGATTACATATATAGCTGTCTAAGACAGAAATTATCTCTATGAGTACAATACTACACTACAATCGTCCTATACTACAGAGGATTATTATTCTATGTATATCGTTATAGCACTTACGTGTTGGCTTACAAACAGACATAAGGTGATATATTTCAGTTATCTCCCCTACACTTAAATAACATTCAATTTCTTTCGTTGGAATCGCGTATCACTAAGAAAGCCTACATGCAATGCAGAAGAAGAAAGAGAAATATAAAAAGTCGCAAGAAAATACTTACGAGTGCAACATTATTATTTAGAATTACTATATATTTTTTAAAATGTAATATACTAAATCCTATTTATATCTGAAAATGTCCTTTATCAATGGAAGTGTACTAATTAAAACAGTAAAAGAGATGTGATATTTGAGTAACTTTTTATATGGTGCATACATAAATATAGAAATATACTACACAGTTCTGTCCCCATGGTATATTGTTTTTAATATACATGTTTATCAACGTGATGGTCATTCTGTCATGTTTATTTCAGTGGAGATAAGCCCACCCCAGTGTCCAGTCCTACGTAAATAATGAACACAGGGCTTATATACCAAAATTCATGCTTTACAAAGGAACATTTTCAGACATGACCATTAAAATCTGTTAAATGTACTATTGTAATGGAGACAGGCTTCAGACCTTGCATGGCTTATTATCATTGTCCTGATCAAAATATTCAGATTCTCATCTTCAGAATTGCATACACGTAACATGTTGATACAACTTTTTTTTAAGCGGGACAGAATATTTTATTTATTGTACTACAACAATATGCTTTGTCAGTATATACACAGGCAGTTATAAAATTAGTTTTGATTTTGACCCTATCAAACTAATTCTAATCCAAGTGTACATGGATCAAGTCTACTATTTTGTTGTTCTCCTTTCTCCGGAAATAGAAATGCAATCTACTTTTAAAGGTTTTTAGTCAATAAAGTTAAATGCTAATTACATGTAATGCTGTGTTTATATAACTTTTGAAAACATTTTCCTCAAATACAACTAAAATAAATGGAAGTTCCCCACTTACAAAGAGACATTTTTTCTTCAACAGAACTTGGGGTTGGGGAATAAACAAGGACTGACGTCTATAACTGTGAAGTACCATAGTTACCAGCCAATATACAGAAGTGAATGTAAAACAGGCCAAATACATTTTAATAGACCAGAGGGCAAAAATTTGGCAGACAAAAATATTGCAGTTTGCATTGTTTTGGTAAAATGATATGATAATGTGAAAATATCTTCACATTAATATGTTTTAAGCAAACTTGAATACACAACAAATTTTGTTATGTCTATGAACCAATCTGGATATTTTTAATATCATATACATGTAATGATTAACTAAGAAATGAAGTTCTACATGTTTAATCATGCAGATACAGACCAATGTTAGTTGACCAAACAATATTACATTGTGTTTTTCTTGAAATAAAACATGACGTAAAAAGTGTTCTTTCCAATGGAAACCTGAAGTTAACCAAATATCTGTAAGTTTGAAAATTCAAACATTTTAGGATTTTCACTTGAAAATTGCATCTATTTCTTCACGGCATTACAAATATACTGTACAATGTATGATTCATAGCAAACTGTCTTTCAAAATCTCCAGCAACATTGACTTTAATATAAATACATCAAAAGAAATGTTATTTACAACAAAGAGAGATTTTGAGTCCACTGGGCTTGATTATAAATGTACACAAACATGATTTTGAATTCTAAATGATAGAAGGGCAGATGTGACAAATCTTCCAGATATTATTCCAAGAAATTAGTTTATTTACTTTTCCTTCTCTCTCATAATAAACTTATAAATTACAGTTTATAAACAGATATTTCAGGAGATAACCTCACTATTTTACCTCCATATTTTTCTTAATCATTCAAATGTTTGAAATTGTAAGGCAAAATGATCTGGTTCATTTGTATGTTTGACAGGCACAAAGGTAACAAGTGGCTACCATATTGAAAACAGCATTTCAGATAAAACACATAAAAGTCACCATACAAACAATTACATATTTAAATAATCTGGAACATAGGACTTAAAAACCATTGCAAAATCAACATTTGGAATTGATTGTTGATGGAAGAAATCTAAGACTTATTAAAATTTTAAAACAAATCCTGAGGATCATTTGATACCTTGATTTTACCTCAAAATATAAAATCAAGGTATTCAAAATCTTGTAATACAATAACTGGAAGAAAATCAAGATTGAAAAGTTGATTGGTACTTGTGCAAAAAATAAAAATAAAACATACACATATATATTACAATTTTCTTTTCATTCGTCTACCAAATAAATATTTGCTGTCTGTAGAAACTGTCCACACTTAGAGGCCACAGGAAGAGTATGTAGTTTTACCACATCTGTGGAAATGTTAGTTTAGCGAAACCTGGGTCCTTCCTCATCTCCCAGTACTTTCCCGTGTACTCGTAATGATCCTTCCCTTATACGGTGTACTTTCTGTAAAAGAAGAAAAAAAAAAAAATACTTTGAGGTTCTTTTATACCGCTTTATCACAATCTAGTTCTTAGGTCATCTCAAAGCGGATCACAAATTATTATCTGTGGTTATAGGGCCTTTGCAACCAGCCAATATCTTTCTCAACTCCCTG
>JAUMHH010007292.1:0-11273 GCA_032359455.1 Chlamys rubida
GTGTGTCGACGCTATGATCTAGTTTGTCCTTGTGTGTCGACGCTATGATCTAGTTTGTCCTTGTGTGTCGACGCTATTATCTAGTTTGTCCTTGTGTGTCGACGCTATTATCTAGTTTGTCCTTGTGTGTCGACGCTATGATGTAGTTTGTCCTTGTGTGTCGACGCTATGATGTAGTTTGTCCTTGTGTGACGACGCTATTATGTAGTTTGTCCTTGTGTGTCGACGCTATGATCTAGTTTGTCCTTACGTGTCGACGCTATGATGTAGTTTGTCCTTGTGTGTCGACGCTATGATATAGTTTGTCCTTGTGTGTCGACGCTATTATGTAGTTTGTCCTTGTGTGTCGACGCTATTATGTAGTTTGTCCTTGTGTGTCGACGCTATGATCTAGTTTGTCCTTACGTGTCGACGCGTGTTGTGTTTTCTTTATGTATTGACGCTGAGGGATACGTTTTTATTTTACTTTCGGTGTGTGCGCAGCGCGCCAGTGTTGATTGAGCTACCCTGTTTTACCAATGGTTTGGTGAGATAACCAGTATAGTTCAAAGACGGAAGACAAGCAGCCATGTTCAGACTGACCAGCATACCAACCGTACCAGTAATATATCGGTGACTTGGTTGTAGGTGTTTACATATGGCTGCAGTATATCAAAATGGAAGGCGGGAGTCAGCAGTTTCCGGTTACGCTCCCATTTCGGTCCATCACTCACCAGTAAACCATCACCTAAAGTGACAGAGTAGAGTGAAGAATTCAACAGGATAAAGAAAGCGTTGAGAACGTAAGAAAAAAGACTTTTGAAGAAAACGTAGTGGAGAAATAAAAGATAAGTTCATACGAAAAAACAGTAACTAAATTCACAGCAATCTTTAAATTAATAACAGGAACATGCCTTGAGATATATAACATATTCCGAACGTCAGATAGATGTACATTGGAATGCGCATTGAATATTTTCGAGACACCTACCCAGCCAGGGTAAGAACGACCGGTAGACCATGCTGAACCGCCTGGCCTTGGGCTCGGACGAGCGGAGCAGTAGTTTGGCCGTGTCCGGGTGACACACCACAAACGTGGGGAAGAGGAAGAATAGCCAGCCTGACATCATTTTGGCGCGAGTCTGTTCCAGTCTAGACATGGCGTGTTTCAGAAAGCTTTCTGCGTCTGAGTACTAAACACAAAACTCTTATGTCGACAAATGTTCATGACGTTATTACCCATATCGCGAAAGGTTGGTGCCCATTTATTATGTTAATATTTGTGTATGTTCTTTTCGTTATAAGAATAAATGCATCTATAGTTAAATGACTTTTAGTGTCTTCTTTTCTGTATCATAATAATTATCATATTTTCGCCTTTTGTTAACATTCGCTAATATCATTTAAGTTTGAAGAAAATATTTTGTCCCATTTTCCATACAAAACACTATCCTAGGAGAGCCACACCTTTCATCTACATAATATTTCATTTCCTTTACTAACGAATGCTCTATGCGAAATAAAGTCAATATCTTGACATTCATACTTAAGGAATGTTTTTTTGTCTTCAAATGATTAACTCACGTTTTCCAAATAATGCATATATATATACACATATCATTGAAATTGCTTGCCAAAGAGGCGCGCTGTAAAGTCAAACTAGGTCAACTTGCATCACACGAGTGAGAAAAGAACATTATGTCATTAAAAACGAAAATCTAAGTTTATAATAAGTGACATTCGCTTTTAAACGTAAAATTACAATAATCATCTTTTCGTATTTGTTTGTTTTTTTAGCTCACCTGCCCGAAGGGCATGAGAGCTTATGCCATGGCGCGGCGTCTGTCGTCCGTCCGTCGTCCGTCCGTCCGTCAACTTTTCGTTTCAACGACTTCTTCTGAAGGCCCGAAAGAGCGACAGTCATGATATTTGGCCAGTAACATCCTGGGATGGAGCCAAATAAAGTTTGCGAATGAAAATGACCTTGACCTACTTTCTAGGTCACAGGGGTCAAATAGGTATAAACCTTCAAACGACTTCTTCTGAAGATCCAAAAGGCCTAGAGTCATAATATTTGGTCAGTAGTATCCTATGAAGGAGCCCGACAAAGTTTGCGAATGAAAATGAGCTTGACCTACTTTTAAGATCACAAGGGTCAAATAAATGTAAACCTTCAACTGTTTTTGAATATCCAATCAACCTAACTTCACAACATTTGGCCAACAACTCTATGTAGCAACACAAACAGGTGAGCTATACAGGCCCTTCTGGGCCTCTTGTTTTCTTTTACTTTCTTTTTATGAAGACGAAATAATGAACAGTTCGTCTTCGACTTCATTTCATAAAGATACATAGACCTGTTCACAAACACCCCCTTTCAGACTTACGTGGTGCATCGTGCCATAGATCGGATGTCGAGTTCCGAGGGGTGTCGTTGAATTGTGTATGTGGTTCCACTTCCGGTACGTCACCACAAACCATACCAGTTTCCATATAAGGTACCCTGTCACTATAGTGACCACAACCACTGGTACAGACACCATATCTACGTACTAAAACAAAGAAAGGAATGTGTTATTCTGAGCAGGACTTCGTGTGAAACTGGAAGAATAATATTGAGACTTGGAAGTTATCAGTGCCAGATTAAATTAGAAGAAGTGTTGTGGGTTTTTTTATAAGAGAAATTCACTTGGGCCGCTTGTCTTATGAAAGGCACCTCCCAGAAACAGATGATTTAAAAACAAACAAACAAAAACAAAATTTGAAATCCAGTTACGGACAAAATGAAATTTTGTAGTAAATTAAATGAAAACTACTCAAGATGTTGATGGATATTTTATATGATAACGTTGCATGATATATCTGGAGCTTTGATCGATTCAATGTATTTACAAATAAATACCCCCACCCCAAATAAATCAGGCTCTTAATATCCGTACACTGAAAAATTAAATGCAAGAAAAAGGGCGTTTGCTTGAAAAAAAAAAGAAATATTATTTTTTAAAGCTTACCCTGAACGAAATAGTTACGAATATATTATTGTCCTATATGATCCAAAAACAAAAACGTCTGCTTAAAAATATCTGCATGGACTGATGAAAATGAACTTTGAACATGATGTTAAAAATGTTTGAAATGACATCTTGGTACCACTTCTCTTACTTTTGACTTCAGCAGGACCAGGTTATTCACAAATGAACAACATTTTATTAATATTTAGATGTGCATTAGGAAATCTCATAATCATCTGTGTGATAGCCAAGGTATTTCAAAACTTCACAACTTCAGTTGAATGACTGCCAACATATCCGACATGCGTTTGTTATAATTTTACATTTTAATGCGGTCCAAAATATCATTTCCATTTAAAATTCAGCAGTAGCACATAGCTGTCAAAAACGTTTTTTAGGATCGAAGAAAGATAACTCGAATTCAAAGGGTAAAACGAAAACTAGGAAATGAGTGAACTGCCACGCCCACTTATGAATTGCAGTGATAATTTATTGACTACTACTAACTAGTGCTGTCTAACTTACTTGATACCTGTTATACGACTGAATAGCTCGTCTATATGGCCCTCTTATGTAAGAAGTCGGAGGTTGTGTGGACAGGTGCAATACACGGGAGGCACTGGGACGTCGGTCATCCTAACAGGTCAAGGGAGACAACTGTTAACCGCTATCGTATAGGTCAAAGGGCACTTTTTGTCAGTGAACGTTAATCCGATTGCATTTCATGTGATGTGTGACTCTCAATAGATCAGGCACGTCGCATGGAGGACTTTTTGTGACTTGTCTCAGACAAAACTTGTCTCACTACGAGTAGTGAATATATATATGGAATAATTTATCGGAGATTGTTGTAACTTCGCCTTACCACATTCAAAAATACGTTAGATACTCACAGGGCTTCACAGGAACTTTCACAGTATATAACTCTAAATCTGATATTCATCACTGATTAACGATTTAACGTCAGGCTACCACAATTGGTACACTACCCCAACGTGTACACTGTCAGAAAATGGTTCGAATAGTACTTTAAAATTAAATGTGTGTATATATAGTACCTGTGGTGCTAATAAGAATAGAGATATTTATCAGTATTTCCACAGTTTTCATCGACATTTTAGAAGTACTCAATGACTACAGAGTAAAGTGTAGTAGGACGAGGAATAGTGATATTTAAAGATAATGCCGTCGCTGGGGCTCGAACCCGCGACCCTTGGCTCTCCAGCCAGATGCTCTACCACTGAGCTAACTATATGGAAGTTCCCTACAGCTGACGCTTGTAAGGCAAACTAATCAATACACATCTTTTACAAAACATGTCAGAAAACCTGGGGAAAAACGACGTACGTCGACGAAATTTTGATTAACGACAATACTGTTAACTGAAGGTAGTTATTTTTAAAGCATGTTGAAGTATTGATTCCTGGTCCTTGTAACCGGATGCTATAAAAGTGTATAGATATATACAGTTGTAGTGCAGTATGGCATTTATAAAAGCGTTATAGTTGTTGAAATCGACACATGAACTAGTAGAATTAAAAACTTGTAAGTTTCAGAGCCAGTGATACGGTGTACCAATTTGGGTACTAATATTGGCCGAAAAACGGATGGAATCTCACTGCAAGTTTAGCGTTCTATTTTTAAAACATTTTTTTTCTACAATCAAAGCATTTATTAAAAATGAATCACCCTTCGCAGTCTTTGTCAAGAATCAAGAAATATTCCAGATACAATAAATGGATTTTAAAATATCATTAAAAAACGTCAAAATTGTACCAATTGTGTTTTATTCTTTAGAACCTCACCCTAGTGTGTATATATAGACTAATATTTCGGAAATGTGTGTGGTTAATATAAATATGAGTCATTAAAGACCCTTTGTACTTTATTACTTTTAAAAGTGTGTTTCCAGAATACCTTAAATATTTCTCTATGACGTTTACAAATGTACGTGGTCTGTGTCTCTCCGCTAGTTGTTATTAAAAGTGTGCTGTATATTATCAACAGAGTTGTGATTAGAAGATGCTCTCTTTAAAATTCCCGCGGGAATATTTTGCGAAGCGAAAAGAGTGATTTGATTGGATGGAATTGATGTATACGTAGTTTCGTATATTGATGGTTAGGTCAATTTCCTCGTTTCCTATACACTCCGTTGCTGTTAACTAATATTTTGGATGTTTAAATCACATGTCAATGAGTTTTTATATTGGCTTATATTGTTAATTAATTTATCTACGAAACTAATATAAATAGCAGTCCATGGAACCCAGCGATGCCAATGTTGAAAATTCGGAAATTCCGAAGACGTTGGGTCCTGACGGTGTTTCTCTTTGGTTCCTTGCTATTTTTACTGTCAAAAACTCTTTCAAATGTAAGTACATATAACTGTCATCCATCTATTCATGGATTGGTTGTTAAATAGTGTGGAAATCTAACCATAACACCGGTCAACATTTGTTCACGACACTAGGCCTAGGTTTCACAATGGCAGTGTTTACATTTGTTATGGCTTCGGTTAGACCTTCTTTCCTGACAGTTGTATTTCACAATATTGATATAACAGTGCTGTTTGTTTATCATTTTACTATCTAGCTATATAATGTAATATGTCGTTGTTATATGTCATTAACTCATTATTTAATATTATTATTAGCCGAGTGTAGTACTCCGCAAATTTACAATGAAATCGTGTTCCATTCCAAATATAAAACATGTCTGTAGACCTTTTCACGACAAACAGAGGTGTCAAACATTAACAACAATGACAGCCATGTTGCTACATATAGAATTAGAATAAATGTCTACGGGTATACATATGCATACTGTAAGCACAATACATTGTGGGTTTATGATCATGGAATATAATCTTATCTCAACCTCAAAAGGCAAGATATCATTACATGTTTTTTTCGAGTGTGAGTGTTTTAAAACAAAGGTAATTAACAAAATGTCTGAGAAAAGAAGTTGGTGAGCAGATTTCAATCATCCTGAAAATCAGGTTGGCTATGGACTATATAGTTCTACATGGCTTGTAAATTTAACGAAAACAAGTGTAACAGGAGAGGAAAAATGCACGGCCAGAGCAGGGTTCAAACCAGGGACCCTCCGAACTCTAGACGCCAATAGACGGACGCTCTACCAATGAACTACCTGGTTGCCGACGATCGACCCAGTCCAGTTTCGCTACATTCCTCCCTCCTTTTTCTAAGTCTTTGCCCCACGAAGACACAAATATTTACAACCCAGGTTCGGGTATCCCCTTGTCAAGCATACACCAAATGCGTGAACCAAGGGTTGGTCACAGGCACCACTGTTACTGAGGAGAGGGAAAATGCACAGCCAGACCGGGTTCAAATACGGGACCCTCCAAACTCTAGACGGACTCTCATCATTTACTGTTGTCACCTTCATTTTATTTACATATAAACGTATTTATTGTACTGACATCACCTATTTGTTCATCTTTATATTTACTACAGAAGCAGGACCTAGTCAATGAGCAGTATGAAATAAAGCGGACATTTTTAAGGCAACCATTTGAGTGGCAACCGAAGATCCCAGATCTGCCAGAGGCTAACTCAAGTCGACAGTGGATATGTAGGAATTCTGTTCAGGGGAAAAAACTTATAGTGGATGAACGAGGTTTGTTGTGTTGCAAAAAAACAATTTGTACATATTTTGTAAACCATTGTCTGGTAATTATAATTATGACATGGTTCATACAGGCAATAAGAGAACTTATTGGTATACTGAATTTGTGAAATTACAAGAAAATGCTTGAAATGTGCTTTATATGTACATGTAACATTGACAAGCTTCCTGTATTTTCAACAAACAGTAACAATGTTTACATTAGCCTTGTTTTTTATTTGAATGGATTTATGTTTTTTAATGAATGTTACTATTTAGTGACCTTTGTCTACTTTTGTATAGAACTTAATGTTTTGGTGATAAAATTCACAGTGATGACCTTGAACTTCTTTCCTATAGTATATTACGTTAGGTTTACTGTAGTTGGATCTATTTACAGTGACATTGACCTACTTTTCAATATTACATTAGGTTTGGTTGGTACTATTTACAGTGAAATTGACCTAATTTTTGTACATGACTTAGTTTCAGTAATGACCTTGACCTACTTTTCTTTATTAATTTAGGTTTAATTTTGGTGGTACAATTATTTTAGGTTTGGATGTTACCATTTACAGTGACCTTGACCTACTTTTCTATATTATGTTAGGTTTAGTTGGTACTATTTACAGTGACCCCGACCTTCTTTTTTTCATTACTTTAGGTTTAATTTGGGTGGTACAATTTACAGTGACCTTGACTTTTCTATATTACGTTGGGTTTAGTTGGAACGATTTACAGTGACCTTGACCTACTTTTCTATATAACGTTAGGTTTAGTTGGAACTATTTACAGTGGCCTTGACCTACTTTTCTATATAACGTTGGGTTTAGTTGAAACTATATACAGGGACCTTGACCTACTTTTCTATATTACGTTGGGTTTAGTTGGAGCTATTTACAGTGACCTTGACCAACTTTTCTATATCACGTTGGGTTTAGTTGGAGCTATTTACAGTGACCTTGACCTACTTTGCAGGTTATGTGTGTGAACGAGGACATGTCGTAAGTGGGGGATGCTGTGATATTAAACATGTCCACACATCAAAGCACAGCTGTGATACCTGTGAGAAGAATGGATGTTGTGAAACTTATGAGTATTGTGTGTCATGCTGCCTGCGTCCAGAAAAGGTAAATGTCCAGAAGCAATGTTTGTGGTTTCATAGAGGGTATCCGTTCAATTAAAACGTAGCAAAAGTAGATTTTTCATGAAGTTTCTGAGGCATATCATAACAATATCAATGATTATTCAGGAGTCCTGTCACAAGACTTCTGACTACCCACCTGTCATATATAATCAATACTATGTTTGTGAGAGCTTAAAATTAAACAAAACACAAAACAAAAACACAAAACACCAATGACTGTATCAACTATCACAATGTACCAATTAGCAATGTTTTTTATTTAGTTTATGTTTATCCTTGAATTTTATAGAATTTCATCAGTTAACAAAAGTGGTATATTCATGGATAACTCCACACAAAATACTTCCATGATTCAATTTTAATGTTATGTTATGTATAAAAAGTCTCTGCATGGATGGAACAGGTTGATAGTTTGTACAGTCCTAATGTATCAGATGATGTTTGGAGACAACTTGTTGGATGATTCCAATTTTCTTGATTGCTCTTTATTTTCTCTGTGTCTAAAAGTAAGAAATACAGTGTAGAACACTTAAAAACAGTACTTATACTAGTCCAGTGATAAATCTACATGCAAGTCCTGGGTCGTGTACCCATAGAATTTTGATTTGACCCATAGAATTTCCGAAAATACTGAAATTTAACATGGTGGGACCCATAACCATACAGTGGAAAAAGACCCATACATACTAATTGTAGATTGATCACTGCTAGCCTAATTATAAGTTTTGATGAGGAGCCCAGATATTATTCTTGTTTTTTAATCTACTCTACATACAGTTAAACAGGTTCACTTCATATACTTATTACAGGCTAAAATCATGTTAATAACATTTATAATAATTCATTATTATCTTAAATTCAGAAACCTTTGATGCAGAAAATTCTGAAAGAAGGAAGAGAAGCCCTGGATAAGCTGTTTGCATCTGTAGATAATCTGTTTGAACTTTGTCTCTCCAAGTGTAGAACTTCATCAATGGTAAATTATATTTTTAAAAAAATGAGATACAACTTACTTAAATAAATCTTAATGAGAGTAACCCCTCGAAATTCCAGGGGTCACACTCGCTTATGTTCTCTGCACCCAAGGAATATGTCATGACAAAATCAAAGGCATACAGCTGGTAGCTGTTATGCAAAGTATATTGTAAGTCTTTGAATGTGTAATTGTACAAAACTTGTTCCTTTGGCTTAAATTACAGGTAGCATATTCAATACTTTCCTACAATAATTTACAAGGTTGTAAAGCTTAAGTAAATCATAGCATGCTCTAAAATATTTGTCCAATGTTTGTTCTAGTTCTATGTGAATCAAGTTTATTGATATCTGGTCAACTTATCAAGAAACTTTGTATTAACTTTTGATAAATGTCAACCTATAGCTACATACCAAAATGATAAAATATGTATACTAAAGAATTGGGTCATACATTTCTTCACTTTAGCTGTCAATCATTTTGTTTAAAAATGTGTTAGTGAGATGCAATGTTCTAGATTTTCTGACTTTTTTTGACAAAACCATTCTTATCGCAGTTATGTTATTACTTTAATGCATGTGTTCCCATTAATTTTCTTGTAATGGACAGTTTACAATTTGTAGTTCTACAGCTCCAGAAATATAATCCAATTTATACGAGGGTTTTTCATTTTCTCCTTATTGATGTTAAGATAATCACCTTGACACATGTTCTTTCTTTCTCTTGCAGAGTGTACAACATGAGAACTCGTACAGGAACTCTGACACCAAGCACTGTTACGGGGAGAACCCCCCTGACCTCCAGGCGTCACTGCCTGTGTGAGAGACTGTTGTGATAGGAACATATCTGTACAGTATTTATTTTTATAGGCCTGTGTATATATATACGTTCAGGATATGTAAATAACCAAGTTATGCACCTGACTGTAAATATCATTGTGACTGAATGTTGTACACAGAGAAAGGCCAATGCTAAGCTATTTAATAGTGGTCGCTTTTAATGTTAGATTATCCATGTATCCATGATACATACTATTCTTTAAACTGTGACACTTGAATTGAAGTTGTAATATAATTGATGTAAAATATTACTTTCTATTGCTTAATATTTTAAGCAGTATTATATCATATATAAGTTTAATATATATATTTTGTAGGTTTTTATTTCTGATTAGTCATTATTTGAGTATAGTTTGTTTGTATACCTGGTAAACATCCACAAAACTGATATCAATACTTCAGTCAATAAGGGAATATTTTGTTCAAATATCAAGTAAATCCAAAAAACACTTAGACATACTAGACATTGAAGAGTTGTGACAAAAACCTATCATCATGTCAAACAAAATGGGAGCTCCCAAAGTGGGGGCAAAGGTGGAGTATCCGGACAATCCCGACTTCGTTCACCAGCGCCCCTTCTCCCAGGACTGGCTCAACTCCAGTTACCAACAGACACTGCTTCCTGATGCTCCCTGGCACAAGGTCAGTTTTCAAACATCAGAAACTGAATTCTGATAATACATAAATCTATGAGATCTATTAGTCTGGAAAATAGTCATGAAATAGTTTCACTACTGTTGTATTAGAAAAAAGGAACTACCACTTGTGCCCTCAGTTTTCGTAATATTAATAAAAAGTATTCAGTATTATTGTTTGTGATGTTAAAAGTTTGTATCTAATCGGATTAATGAGTTTCCACTTAACAGTGTAATTGAGCTAAAATTCAAACTTCAGGATGACATTTCTTTTATCTCGTGATCTAGAATTTATAGAAATTGAAATATTCTAAAAATGGGAATATCTACTATGGCATTTAAATGAGAATATCTACTATGGCATTTGTAGAGGTTTTTTTCACAGACACAACCTTGAAGTGTATGATGGTGTTACACTATTTCGTTCAGCTATTGACGTCATTATTGAACTTCCCGTGATATAGCTTATGATTTGTCATGTTGCTCTTGTCACATGTGAAAAAAATGTGACCTGACATTGGCAGGGGCCCAACAGTATAAGATGAAATGTATAGATGAAGACTATTGGTTCTATTTTCTGTTAGATGGAACACAAAATTGCTGAAGCACTGGCAAGCAAAGTCTCTAAGCAGTTTAAAAAACCAGAGAGAAAAGAAGCACTGTTGGAAAGTCTTGGCAAAATGTTTGTCTCAACCTTCTTGCCTACAGTTGAACCAAATCCTCAAATCCTGGTAAGTTGCTTACAAAGATACTTAGTAACTGAGTTAAGGGTTCTCAACAGTTAACACAGTGTTTTCCAAAATCCCAAAATGAGGGAACTCGCCCACCCCCATCCCTGCAAAAAAAAGGGAGACAGAAAATGGTTTATTGTATTTAATATTTTCAAATACTTTCCTGGGACCAGGGGTTTCAGAATTTCAAAGATCTCCATTTGGAATAAATATACCCTCATATTTAAAATTCAAGGTGAACAACCCTCAGTATGATAACCTGAAGGGTAGGGTTCTCAGCAGTAAACATAAAGATCAGGGTTTTCACCAGAGTTCTCAGCAGTAAAAA
>JAUMHH010007303.1:0-11273 GCA_032359455.1 Chlamys rubida
TTGCTAGCTGTCCTGTTAACCACACACCAGGCTCTGTAGCTAAACACAGCAATCAGACCAAATAAGGATTAACCTTCTCAATACCATCAGACACTCCTCTAGGCTGACTAGGGCCTTTACTGCCCCTCAGCACATTAGGTCTATAACAGTCGTCAGTGACAAGCATTCATCAGCAAGCCTTCTATACCTGGCCACCTCTTTAGCTTTCAGCCCATATTCATCATCTCTCATTACACAATAATCGTGCGGTGTCACCTCGCCTTACAATCACTGATCAGGTGTTCTGTTCTCCCATAGGACACAGAGTGTGACATACCAAACACATCGACCAATGGAGAAGCCTTGCAGCATGATAACTTTAACTAAGATATAATTTTACTTATCCCAGGGAATTTTATTTCAATTCTGTGAGTAAAATTTCATTTCATTACTCTTAATAAAATATTCATGATTTTTTTTTATTTTTTTTTAGTCCGATAAAAGGACAACACAATCTCCATCTAAGAGTACATTGTCTAATTTCAGCCACATCCTCATCTGTTTTATTTAAATTCAACATCAACCAATCAATATCCGGACAATGACAATCCATTTGTTTTAGAGTTAAAGTGCTCACCAAGAGTACTTGTGAACAGATCATTAGATATTAACTGCACACAAGCTCTTAAAAAATTCCTCGCAGTTCACGATTTGGTTAAAGATTCTACATGTGGTAATATATCTAAAATAGCATTAGCTATGTCTCACCATAGATTTTGATACTTATTATAATTGTGTCTATACCAATATTTGAAGATCATGATCTTTTCAGAAATTAAAAGATTAAAAGAGTGGTGACAAAATTTTAAAAACAACCCCGACCTTGACCCTGGCACACTGAAAGCCAATTTTTTTCTAGGAATTCTCATATACAAGATTACTGCATAGTTTTTTTTAATTCAAAATACCAAAATTCTTTCATAAATGAAGTCGCTAGAGTGATGACAAAGATTATATATAACAGACATTATAACTGCCAACTTGATCTTAAACCTAGCACTCTGTAATGCAAGTTTATATGTGGTATTCTCATACTTGGCCATTGTTTGCAGATTAATCCAGTCCATCCTGAAATGAAGTCATCAGAGGGATGACAAACACTCAGCCATTCAGAAAGTAGGATCAGTACAAGCAATACATTCATCTGACCCAATATAATGACCTTGATGATAGGAATCTGAAAGTGGTTCACTTACAGGATACAGAAAACTGTCTAGTGTCGATGAGAACATCTTTGAACTTTAATGAAAACTAAAATATTCAGCCATTCAGGAGGTACACTCAGCACAAACACTACCATGACCTTAACCCCTTACAGTTACCTTGATCAAGGTGTTACAGAAACGAGAAAGCTACACAACACACTGTGTAGTCGTGATATTGAAATGCATACAATGTCATTGATATGATATTCATTTACAAGTAAGATTAATGGATGCAATTTGCACTGCCTTGCCATAAATATTCTGTGAAAGATTGGTACGAAAAAAATAGGTTTTGTCGAACATAATATAAAGGTTACGTACTCTTTGAGGATGATGATATCGCCAAGGATACCAAACATCTGGTAGGTGCCGGATGCCTCATTGATTCTCTTGATGATGTGAGTGAGGAGCTGTGTGATTGGTCCAGTGGTAGAGGGCCAGGGCACCTGGTGGTATCGCCACTCCATCAGGTGGTGTAGGGCGCGTGCTGAGGGAGACAAAGCAGGACACCATAACATTAGATCACTGCGTCACACCTATATCCTGCTATACTTGCTGAAACCTTACAATACGGGCTGTATGTCAGCTATATTTACTGTGATCTAGTTATACTTGAAGCAGGAAGTATTATTGTTATCAAGCTATATGTAGTAACAAAGTCATATTCACTGTAACACAGCAGTACATTCTGTAACCTACCCATTCTGACCATAAACCCTCATATCTACTGTAACGAATCATATCTTGTGTATCCAGCTACTGTAACAAAAACATATCTCCTGTAACCCAGTTTTACCTACTGGATACCGATCGGATCTCTCAATTTAAATTCTGCTCAGATGACTTTTGAATATTTGACACATGGCTATATAAGGGACAGGGAAGGTAACAGAGTAACTGTCGGTATACTGACTTGTGTAACGGTATCCGTGGATGAAGCCGCCAGCAGATTTACGGAAGTCCAGGGAGTGGGAGGCAACCCCTACCACATACATCCCAGGGTTGTTTGTAGACTGGTAGTCATAATCAATCTTAGGAAATTTTTTAGTTCTCCCTTTTCCTAAGATCAGTTTTGAAGTTCTGTAAGAAAAGAAAGGTAAACATTTTCAACAACAGTCATACTTTATTATCACAAACTCAAACCAAACACTTAATTTGCAATGATTTCTATGAGTCCTGCAATACATATTTTGGGAGCATTCTTGAACAATTGATACATTTATGCTCCCAATATTTAAGAGTCAGAAATGTTTAACTGTAGTACATTTTTACAATGTATAAACATGTTTATTTTTGGGTGGTTAAACAAATATTGTCATCTCCACAAAATGTATTATAAATACAATGTATGATGGTATGAAAATGATAAGCATCAATCCTAAAGCTGAACATTCAGCCATTATCAGCCAGACTAATCAGACAGGCGACCGCACACAAACCCAGCCAACTGGTGGGGGAGTCATTTCCTGTCCACCTCAGGCTTATCAAATACTCACTCATTGAATATACTGCTGTCAAACGCGAAGCCCAAACATCTGACAATTCGGTCATACGGCTCACGAAGCGCAAAGTTATCCAGGGGAAACATAGAATCTTCTTCTTCATCTTTAAACTGGAGAACAAACTTAGAACCTTGCTTGACCAGCTTTACCTCATCCAGTCCTGCTTCTAAGACTCCATCGAGGGACTTGAGCTGATATGTGTCCAATAAACCGTTATTTACAGCTCTGGAGAAAACAATGGAGAGAATTAACAACAGGACATCTGATTGGTTGTAAGTTTTGTTTACAACCTTGGCGACAATAATACAGAGAATCAATAACAGGACATCTGATTGGTTATAAGTTTTGTGTACAACCTTGGCGACAATAAAACAGAGAATTAACAACAGGACATCTGATTGGTTATAAGTTTTGTGTAAAACCTTGGAGACAATTACCGGTAAACAGAAAATTAACAACAGGACATCTTATTGGCTATAAGTCATTAACAACCCTGAAGAAGACATCTGATTGGTTATAGATCATAACATCTCCTTACCTTAGATCTCCAACATAGTGTGTTGCCCAGGCTAGACGAACTCTGGACCTCCCAACCATATGTATTACATTTGTAGAACCATATATAGAGTCTGCTACTTCAAAGGCTGCATTTCCCCTACCTGAAAAAAACCCACATTCAAATTTTACTTCAACAACATGTGGCAACAACAAAGATTTCATTCTTTAAAGGTTTCATTCCTCTTCATGAACAATTCTATAAAATCTTAACTAACTCAGTCAACTATCTGTCCTTTAATATATGGATGATAGCCAGGAATGTTGGGTTTACAAGATCAACAATCTATTTGTGTTACATATATATACATTTTGTATGTGTACTGAGGATTTCAAAGACAGACATGTGACAGACTTACAGATGATTGTCACAGTGACCGGTTTATTGTATCCTAAATGATTTTTGTGAAACCTGTTGTGAAGACAGAGCTTAACAAATATTAAAACACAAAGAAAACTTTGGTACAGGTCTCCTATAAATGAAGTTGAGATCCCAGAACTGTTCCAGGTATGGGTGTGTACCATTATATATATGTCTTAATAAACCCAACACACATGGGTTTTTGTGATATGACTATATACCATTGTAAGGCTGCTTCCACCACACAGAGGTATAGGGACAATTACTGCAGCAACTTGGCTTGTCATGTCAAGAGACAGAACACCCTATCAGAACATGGCCGATTTGCCAGATTCCTCCTTTATTGTTCCCTGCTTTACATAGTATGACACAGAGGACTGCAATGATGTCAAGTAAGAGGTCACACATCTGGACACAGACTAACATTAGACAAGGTTTGTACGACTAGGACAGTCACAGCAATGGAGTTACACGGAGGGAAGGTGATACAGGGACCATTATGGATGTAACACGGCCAGTTAGAACACCATGCTACACCATAAATGCTCTATTTGTCCTCATTTAATATTGATTCCACTGTTATAATGTTTTTAACCAAGTCCTTTAAACGACAGCTTGTATCCAATTAAACAACACAAATCCCCAGGGACCCAACACCCCTTGAATTTTAACTGTTTGCTCTAGGGCTGCTTTCAGAGCACAATCACTTTAGTGATGTTTTAGTAAGATTAATTTTCTCCAACCCGCTACAGGTGTCTCAGATTGCAGCTGGAAAACATCAGCTTGTCACCCCCTAGGGGGAGATAGTCTAGAGAATGTATACAGCATAATGGGCAACAAAATCATGTGACATCATGACACGGTTACAAAAAACAATAAGGTGATGTCATGGGAACAATAAACAATGAAATCACAGCTTCAATGGTAGAGAACATATGCCAACAGGAAGAGAAAATAGATTACAAATGTAGTAAACCAGTAAACCATTGTTTTAGAATATATCACTTACAGGTGTAGAGAAAAGGTGTATAGGTGTAACTCCTGGCTTGATGCAAGCCTAATTGGGTCAGACAATCAAGAATATCACCTCTCGGGTTGAAATTTCTCTGACATGCCTTCCCTTTAGGAGAAGATTCTATTGGTTCTTATAAGCGTCGGGTTAGACTATAAGACTCTTTCATGTCCAGGGATGTAGCATAGGGAAATTCCACCCGAGGGGTTTTCAAATTTGATAAAACCCAAGGCTTTGCCGAGGGTTTTGCCTAATTTGAAAATCCTGAGGGTGGAATTTCCCTATCCTACACCCTTTGGGTATGAAAGAGTATTTTTCTCTCATTCCAACTACCAGAATAAGCTCAGAAACCATGAAAATGCGTTTGGACTGGCTACCATTTTGAAAATATCAATTTCCGCCCTGAGCTTTTTCGACGAAAACGAATTCGTCAGCGAGATTTAGCATACCCCATATTTGCAATCAGAGTTTGCGCAGAAAATATAATCTCATCTTTCTAACGTGTACGGTAAATATATCGTAAAAAGTTTTTATTTCATCACGTTGCCTTTTCCGTATTGCGGCATCGGCGTTTTCCAAATAAATTCGTGACGTCACGTCATTGTTGAGCAAGACTCAGCAAGCATGGCTATCTTACATGGCCAGCGTTATCTTACATGACCGGATATGAGAGAATAAGTTGTTCCTGCGTAATTATTACAAAATAAACACATATCAAAAACCGCGTTATGGTTAACAAAATATAGCCTTCGATCCAACATTTTAGCATATGCGCGATCTCCTACTTTCAGATAAAAGCCCGAGGCAGTTTCCATGGAGATTGTATGCACAATGTATGCATACTTTTGATACCTGGGATTAATTTCCGTGTATTTAATATAAATTATCAAATATACTAGCATCAGACACTTCCTGAGGCTCTGAGATAACATCTGCTGCTGTCTGTACACAAAACGTTCATAGACTACGGTAGATGTTCTATGTATTTCTCGCTGTTGAGTCCCGGAATAAAAGAAGAACTTTACTTTGAAATTTCGTCTCAAAGAGTGGGCCGATGTTTCACTGAAAACGGTAGAGCAGATGAACTGCATAAACCACGGCTCTAAATCACAAGTCGGAAAACGTTCATGTTTATAGCGAGACCTTATACCTTAAACAGCATATCACAAGTCCCGTCATTGTGGCAAGGAACGCTCACGTGACTTGTAATCTATATGAAAACAAATCAGCTGGTACATTGACACGAGGCAATGAACATTGCACATTTCAGATTTGTTTAATTATTAGGGAAAAAGTACAGTACATAGCATTGATGTTATGACTAAATCAGTGTACTTTGTATACATCAGCAATGAATGCGTCCCCTAATACCCTGCGTATGTAAATTGTTAAAGTAGAATAAATGCTTATTTGCCAACATGTCAATTTCATCAGATTTTTAATATTTCATTTCGTTTAAAATGAAACTGATTATTAAAAAAATATAAAAATAGGCTAAAAACTCATATCAAAATCGAAGTGTAGGTTCGATAAAACCACGGATGTTTCTAGACCGAGTTTTCCTTTGGTTTTACCTTACATCAAATGTAATGATGTATCAAAAGGAAAGAACAGCTACTCCCTGATCGTCCAGTATTTAAACAGACAAGATACATAGACGTGAAAACAGGATGTGCAGATTCCGGAGGTTAGAAGTTTAAGATGATTAAAAAAACTGAGTTCGTTCCAGACTCAACATTTCGAAACAGTTCTGATAAAACGTAAACAAGATTGACAGGATAAACATGTCCAGTACTTACACTACAGGCGTAGCCGTATAACATGGGTTTCTAGTAAGAACTGTCTCCTTAACTTGTTTTTTATGTATGTGTATTAAAGTGCTTTTTTTTCTTTCATTTTACTCTTTATTAATGCGTATAGGAACTAAAAAAGAGCTTCGATAATTCAGCCATCTTTGTACTCTGAAAAGTTACTGAGACAATCTGACAAACTGAGTCAAAATACTGGCTGCATAGTAGGACAACCAAATTACTTGTGGCGTGAAGGTAGGACAACCAGAATAGCGGTGGCTGAATGGTAGAACAACTAGTTAAGTTTTGGCTAGACAATATGACAACCAGATAAATGCATGGTGGCTGGAAAGTAGGACAACTATATTAGTGATGTCTAGATAACGGAACAACCAGATTAGTTGTGGCTGGTTAGTTGCAGGGCTAGACATAACTTTAAAAGACCTCAAGTCAGTCGGATTAGTATTTTCCAATTTTAATAGTCCATGTGCAAATTCCACTAACTCAATATTATTTAACATGGTAAGTAATATCAAATTTTGACTGGTTAATCGGGCTAGAAGCTTCTTAAACCACTCGTCGAGTCTGAGATTTCACTAGTTTAAGACTAGCGGGCTACCATTACTGTCTAGCCCAGACTGGGACAATCGAATTATTGGTTGCTGGATAGAACAAACAACCAGACATATAGTTAACTACCAGAGTAATTTTGGTTGGATATAAGGACAACTAGATTAGTGATGTCGAGATAGAGTAACAACTAGATTAGTGATTTCGAGATAGAGTAACAACTAGATTAGTGATTTCGAGATAGAGTAACAACTAGATTAGTGATGTCGAGATAGAGTAACAACTAGATTAGTGATTTCGAGATAGAGTAACAGCTATATTAGCTGTTGCTGGATACTGGGACAACCGGAGTAATGCAATTGGTTGCTGCATAGTAAGACTACAGTACTAGAGCAATCGGGATTTGAAATTGACACAACCAGATAGGTTGTGATTATGTAGTGGGATAACCCAATTAGTCATGATTGGATCAACAAGGCTCGACTGTTGTGTATGTTTGTTTGTGTTTGACTGCCTGTTAACTTGAAGCCAAATGCAACTAGTGTTTTTTGGTGTTACATAATGTACCATTACACAAATAGCACGTTGATTGGGTTTTGACGCATTGTTTATATATACACATGGCAACGTGACTGTAAACTATTGATTAACGCAGTTTTGGTGTCATTAGATAAAGTTTTTAATTTTATAACTAAATGATAATCCAAAGCTGTGTGCAGAAGTTAGAAATGGAAAGTTATCTCCTCTAGTTTGTAAGCTATCGCAGGCCTTAGAAAGTTGTCACTTTTTGTTAATATCGGGGTGCACTTATTTGTAATTTTACTGTTTTCATGCGATTTAATGTGAAAAATAAAGATTAACATTAGAATGATAAAAAACTATTGCTTACAAGTGAAACACAACGTTGATCATAGCTAAAGCGAAACGTCCAAATAATTATATTTCGGATTGTTGTTTCATCAATTTTGCGTAACAAAACACTCACAGAAATTACATTTACAAGAAAAGCATACTAATTTATCACTGATAATTCTAAGAATACATATTTCGAGGATTTTTTTTAAAGATTACTATGCCGAAAAGGACTATGGGAAATAAGGTTACCGACGGCCTCCTTTAAAACTTAAATCTTTTGGGAATTTTGATTAAAAAGTTAATCAAACTTCTAATGTAATTTTTAAACAAGTTGTAAAACATGTAGTTCTTTGGACCACAAACAATGGGTATATGATCCCCAATGTTACATTTGTAAACGAGGTTTACATCACAAGTACCAGGAAATACACTGTATTGTCCCATCAAAGCAAATCAAAATGTTAAAAAAGACGCTTTTAATAAGAATAATTACCAGTTTATTGAAGGACAACTGTCTTTAAACTTTTTGACATTTTGCCACATTTCGACTTCCAATCACGCTATAGTTTTTCTCCTAATTTCTCAACACTCCATCCAATGACATCATCGGTACCGGTATTGGTATTCTTTTCTAGGTAGAGTTTTAATCAACCATTTTGTTAATATCGTTTTTTTTGTTTTTTTTTAGAAAATGTTATTCTTAGAAATATTGTTTACATATGCAAAACAAAGACAAATTTATACCGTCGGCAATCAAAACGAAAAGAACGTTTTTCCTGAGCGTCGTCAATGGAAATAGCATACTAGCCTATTCTTCGTGATTGCCAAATCATTGTAATCGGTAAGAGCCATTCTCGCGTGGGAGAAATCATTAAGACTGCACGCCAGCGATAATCAAGGAATGCGTATGATACGCAAAAATAATTCAGTAACCCCCTCTGTCGCACCTTAACCATTCCTCTCCTACCCACATGCATTCTTCACGCTTCGAAACTCAATGAGAATGATTCCCTCCCCAGCTACCTGGCACGGTGGGGTAATGGTAGGTTAGATATTCTACATAACCCCTATAGCCTGGTGATTGAAACTCCAGACAATGTACGAGATAGTAATCGACTAATTAACCTAACGGAACTGGGTCACGTGCATCACTGTTACACACGTGCTGCCTATGTAGTGTACTTTATAACAGCGATATGGTCTTCAGCAACAGAGAGTAATTACTGGTCAGGGAGTAAACAAAGGTTAACGTTATTTCTATCCTTCCACTTTTTTCATTCCTGAACTATGTAGTTCTTCGATTTTCGGCAACCGTCGGATGGTCGGATGACCAAGTGGATATAGCGCAATTGCCTTTCATCGAAGACCGCCGGGGTTCGATTCCCGGCCGGACGTGAACAAGTACGGATTCACCTGCCCGGCCACGTGGTTTTCTTAGGGTAATCCGGCTTCTTCCCTCATTAGGACTCCCTTCGCGCTTCTATCGAGGCAAATCCTCCTCGATATCCAGGGGTTCACTCACTTTCTCTCTCTGATATCGTAACCCATGGAGTATCGCGGATGGACGCAAAGAGTGAATTGTATAAACTGATAGAATTCGCAATTGTTGTAAAATAAATAAAGTTTAGTTTTTAATATTCCACAGACCCTTTTAATTTACGTCACGTTGTATTATAGGGACCAAACCCTTACATTGTAAATAGCTGTGGATACTGGGAGTCGAGCGTTTATATTCCGGAGAACTGTTTCTTTTATTATACCATTTTGTTTTCATCCGGAAGGTGTTTTTTTCTGCAAAATTTCAAATTCATCTTTGGTTTACAATTAAATAACATACATCGGCGCATCGAATGTCCTTTAGTCGCAGTCCTTACTTATTGGCCAGGTAACCGAGAGTTTCTCAACGTTCGGCGAAAACAACTTCCGGATCGTTGGCTCAAATAAGTTTTTAGGGTTTCCATATATCTGTTTTTATTTGTTTGGGACCGATTCGATTTATAATGAAAGTGGTTTAATGGCCCTTCAAAATTACCAGTTCCTCATGTTATCCACTCAACAACAAGAATAGGAATCCCGATTTTCTACAGGAATTTAACAATTTTACTTGTATTATTAACCAAACCTTACAAAACGCAATGGTCTTTACAACTTCCTGTTTCTATTCCTACTCTCAGGGTACATCACAAATCCAGCATAGGTACTGTAAAACGAAAATATGTATTTGTATCGAAAAATTGTTTCTGACTGCACCGTCGCTATAATGGTTTTCTTTTTCTTTTTAAACAAATTGAGGTAAAGATACAAAAGGTACTAAATACATTGATTTCTTTTGCTGGAATTAAAGGGCAACATACGTCATCAGTAAACAAAGAATAAAAGTAATTTTTAAAAATGGCGCCCATCATGATTCAAAAGTAAAAGTAAAAAGTTATATTTCCAAGATGTACATAATTTGTTAATGAAAACCAGCAGTGGCGACCGTATCTATGTAAATCGACCGATCTTTCCAGATTCTACTCGTATGACGTCATGTGTCAATTGTTACTTCCGGTTCCTGTTACAGATAAGACATTTAACATTTCACTTTTTTAAAACAAAAAAAGGTTTCAATTTATATACGTTACAAATGTTCATTGATTCTAATTTGCGTCATTTAAAATAATGAACAAATATTTCTCCACTATTTAAAAAAACCCAGATTACACGAGGATTTGGACCGTCTGCTAGATAAAATGAAGTAACTGGATGTTTTTAAAAATATCATTTTGGCACCTTTCACTGCTTTTTATCGCCAGACATTCCTGGTGTAATTCTGATTGACATAAACAACCATACGAACGCGCCTTAAAATAACCGTATTCCTACGTCGTTGGTGCCAAGTAGCATGTAACATCAACAACTTTGAATCCAAAATTATGTGATATCTACAGACCGCCTGTCTTCGTCAGGTGAAGGAAAACTACTGTTTGCAAAGCGATATAAATGTTGAAGATATACCGTGTCCAAAATAAATATATGAGCTATAAACTTAGTTAAAATATCGTTTTAAAGAGCTATACTGATACTTTATAATTCTGTCTTTGATGGTTGGCCAAACTCTTTTTAGAAAATATAGATAGAGGAAACGGAAACTTAATCAAATGTTTTGAAAGTTATTTATAAAGTCTTATTGGTTCCTTTCTGTCATCAATACTATAATCAGCCATAAATCAATACCATACTGTCACCAGCTATACATACATACTTCATGTATAACCAGCCATGCGTAAATATTTTAACCAGCCATCCGTTAATACTATAACCAGCCATTCGTTAATACAATAACCAGCCATAAGTTAATACTATAAACAGCCATAAGTTAATACTATAACCAGCCATTAGTTA
>JAUMHH010007325.1:0-11272 GCA_032359455.1 Chlamys rubida
CTATTCCCAGGACATTTACCAAAGTGGGGAGGGGGCTTATTGGCGAGAGGGGGCTTATTGCCGGTAAAATACGGTACCATATGGAATAACTGGTGTTATGACACTGATAAATATGTGATAAATGTAAATTTTAAATGTCTGATATATAATTAATTTTACAACAATTTTTTCCTGTATTTTTTAGGAGAGTTCCAACAATGACTGGATCCATCATCAAGAAACCTGACATAGTTGAGAAATGTCATGCTGTGATGGGACAGCGGAGATTGTGCCTGGTGGTCATCATCGAAAAAGGCCGAAAACAACATCATAAGGTCTTGAAGGTTTTATTTTGGTTTATAAATCATATATTATTTTGTGAGTTGAACATTCAGTGCTTATACCGACCTGTCTTTTCTTGAAATCAATGTCTGAAAAAGTCATTTTCTGTCCCTAGAGCAAGTGCAGGAACCAATAACTTAATGAATATTACTGTTTCATTAGCCCCAAAACTTGTGTAGTTCCAGATTTGCTCTATAAGTGAAAACGTTCTCATTTTAATGGCAATGTTCTTGATTTACAAACAACTCATAGTTATATATAATCAGAGCTTGTGATATATTGGCCCATTTCCAAAGATATTTTTAATTTCTTAAGAGTAACCACCTGTATGATTTAATGGAAGATTCTACATTCTTATTATTTATCATTTAACCCTTTCACCACTGTAGACCAAAATGGACTCATCCAGATCAATGTCAACTATCCCATGGTTTGACATTTTAGAATATATCTGTTTTTACTGGAACTTTAACAGTAATGTACATTAGGTACATTGTTAACTTTCTCAAAATGAGGCATCCTGGATTACAGATATATATTGTTTTGTATGATACATTGCCATAGCTGTCAACCCTGTCTCATTAGACGGAAGACTCCCTCATTTTGACCAAAATTTACCAATCTCCCCTCAAAACTCCTTCATTCAAGTCCAATTGACACAAACTCAAAATCTACAACCTGTGGTCAAATGATCTCCTAGTTACTGCAGGGTGTGTGTAATGATCATAACAGGTGTGTTTGAATCAAATGAATGCTTTTCGGTTTTATTCCGATATATAAAAAAGGGAAGATAACTTGAGCAAAGTAGTTTCAGTCGTGTTCCACACACTTTAATTTCTCCCTCATTGGAAATGTGGAATGAGGGAGATCTCCCTCATTGGAGGTTTCAGAGGTTGACACCTATGTGTTACTAATTATCCCAGGGTTTGGTATAGCGTTATGCTGTACCTAAAACATTAATATTACATGACCATTTATTGTCGGCCTGGACCACAGTGGACTGGACTAAACCTTTGTAATCTCCCCTATAGTCTAGTCCTCGGTATACAGAAAAGGGCATGCCTTATTTCCTTGCCAGGAGTGCCTATATTAGGACCACATTGTTTTTACTTATGATGATATCAGGTCCAATAACAGCACAGTACAGTACAGTTTTGTAAGTATTTTCAAATTACCAATCAAATTACCTCCAGAATGTAATGTATTTTAGGGATTAATGTTGAAAATGTTTACCAGAAAAATTTGATGTCGAATCGTTCTTGTTTTTCGGTGAGTACAATGTATGTACATGTAATTGATTAAATGAACTAACTGACATTAGGATAATGATTAGAAAGTGATTTGCAAAATTGAAACTTGAATAAGCTACTGATACTTATATGTGAATTGGTACACCTGTGAATTGGTACACCTGCAATATTTAGTAACTGTACTTTCTGCTGGTGTAGACTGAAGTACAACGATCATAATTAGCAGTCAGTTTTGACAACTGATGCTTTTTTTTATAAACTTACAGGTAACATATATGTGTTCATCATCAAGGCATTTTTTACGTTTATTATTTTTGTTAATGACAATTATATAAATGTCATTTATTAAGTGGACCCAGGTTGAGACTAAACAACCCCAGAATTGGCTGCTTGCTTAAGGATTTTTTTTTTAACTTTTAAAGTCAAAACCTTTTTTTACCCTTCCTTATCTTTTAGATTTTGATGCGACTAATCCTCGTATTCACCCATATGTCAATGCAAATCTACCATTTACTGCATTTTTTTTTTTTTTTTTTTATTTTTGTACAAAATTGTTAAGGCTTTTTTTTTTAAAACAATGTCTACATTCAAAAATCTTTTATTTTCTCATTTGATATTGTAGAAATAAAAGAGACTCTAAGTAGATAGGTTATATATCATTGAAATATTATTGACCAAATATTATAAGATATTAATTGATTGAGCATTTTTTATCAACTGGTGCAAAATATATTTTTATCAAAGGGTTTGTCACATTTTAATCGCCAAAAGTGATTAAAGCATTTTCTATTAACCAAATCAGGATTAGTGATTTGAGATTTTAGGGGCAGTGAGGAATTTTGTTTATGCCATATTCTATATGAGTTTACTGGTTACCTCAACATTTCTATGTACCTGATGCGATGTTTTACTGTACATGTACATGTATAAGTTTGTCATGTTAATGTTAGTTAGGGATGACCTGTTCTGTCCTACATTTGTATTATAGACATGGATCATGTTACACACATGTAGATTTCTTCAGAATTTACTGAGGAGTTTTATACAGATTGGGTACTGTACCAGGGCCTAGACTGATTAGATTACACATTATATGTATATATATCTACCTGAGTTGTATACAGCCCTGCCACTGTAACATGGTTTTATAGGTTTTGGTTACATGCCATCTGTATTATATTCATGTTGTTGAATAAATATTGTATACATGGTGGAATTCTTTTCAAAAGACGTACAAGTCTAGTGTATATATAAGCTTTTCATTTAAACAGAAAAAGGGATTTTCTAAATATATATCTTGTTTTTAAACAGAAGGATAACGTATGTACGTAGGTCTTTGGTTGTATACTAAATCATGAAAATGATCATACAGAAAATGTAAAGGTTCTTTTTGACAAGTTTTTTGCTCAATATTTTGTTTATTAAGAGGACCACATGGATGTCATCAGGGCAGTGAGCAAACCTTAGTGTTTTCCTATATTTATTTTACGCTATTAAAGCTTCCCCCAAGGTAGCCCCAAATAATAATCAATTTGAGTTGCATACAAAACAAAATTAATCACAGGTACAAAGTAATATATCCCAAGTCATCTTAAAATGATATTTACAATGATATTGTTCCTGTGTATGTTACAGTTACCGTTGTTTTGTAGCTAATCAATGCAGGTGCCCCTACTGACAGTTCCAGGATCCCGGAGCTGTAGGGCATATAATTACTGTATACCAGGAAATTAAATGTTCCCTGCATTTTATTTTTAGCCTTGTTTTCCCCTCCGTAAAGAGGGCGAAATTATATACTTACAGCAAACATTTGTAAATGAAACATGTAATTAAATGTTAAGAGCCAATTTAAAATTGGGCAAAAAAGTATTATTACTGTTAAAGGGCAAAAATGCAGCAAGGTGAAAAAATTTCCGGTAAACAGTATTAAAATTTTGAAGCTTTGGTAACTGTAGAGATTGAATTACATGTTTACCTTTGCTTTTGTTTGTTACAAGCATTAGGTTATGTTTGACTCCCACACATTTTTGATTGAATTGATAACAATGTAGAACTAATGGTTATCGGTGTGTGGATTGTGTTTTTTAATCATAAGGAATAAGTAATCGTGATCTATTGTTGTTATGATAAAGGATTATATGTGATAACTGTAATTTCTTTGCTTGAATTTTCCTCAAATCAAAAGAAGTTTGAAAGGGCTTGCAACTTTAGTATTATTAAATGTTGACATTTATGATTTCTTTGCAAATTTTCAAAACCTGTGTGCAATTATACAGTCCATGTCACCATTGTTATGTTAATGTAGCCTTTTTAATGATTTCAGGGCCAATTTCTTCTTGTATTTTTTTTCTGCTTAAGTGTTACAAAGCACAGACCTCAAGATAAAAAAAACGGCACACGCGTGTTATAACAGGATGATAAAGATGTATATAACAATTCAGACAAAGGCTGTGCTGTGATTTGAAAGGTCAAAAGAGTGAAAAGTTTACAAAATTTGACTTTAAAACAGACATCAGTACTATTTTGGTAATGTTGTAGTCAAATTACAGTATTTTGTAATACTCTTTGGGAACAAATAATTATTGGGACTAATTTTAGCCTTTACCAGTACTATTTAAGTCCTTTAAAAGACGTGATTATATATACCCATTTTAAAGGATCATAGATGTTCCATATTTAACATTATGTAGTTGTAATGTACTGGGTGTAGCAATCTTTGACAACTTTATAAGAATGGTATTATTGATGAGTGCTGTTTACTACATAGTCCTCATAAGAGTCAGTACTACTTTACACTGTGATAAAACCCCCATTTTATTGTTAACTGTCAGCATTTTGTTATTGCAACATGTTATTAAGTTTATTAAGTCCATTCCCATGTAAATTAGTTTTCTTAACTGTTGTTATGGCTGCATATTTAATGCAGTTATTTGTTAGTTTTTAGGCGTTTAGTGTAAATGTAAACTTTTAGTTTAGTTTTTAACGTGTTTAGTTTAGTATAAAAAAAATCGTTTGACAATACATGCTAGTCAGATGTATGAAAATACCCTGTTAAATGATACCTGTTGCTGTATTTTGTTCACATTTTTTGTTTGCTGGCTATAAGGACATCTGTGTATGTGCCATGTGGACAGTATTCTTATACACAAAAAGTTGTCCTGCCTATATCTGTAATGTTCACCTTGTTTCATTTATTGGAAATTAAGACCATGGCCCTTACTCATGTTAAGCATTGATTCTGTGCTCTAACCAACTTTCTTGCAACTCGCTTAAATCGTGTGACACGGCCAAAGTTTAAGTGAAAAATAAAAAAAAAAACGGTATCCAGCTTCAAGTCTTTCTGAAATTCTTCCACATCATTAACAAAATGTGGTTTTGTTTTGTGTAACACCGGCAAAAGAAATTGGGCTTGAGCACAGAATTTGAATTTGAGCAAGAAAACGGTTTCGTGAATACAGGCTCTGGTCTTGATCAGATTGATTATTAATTATTATGAAACATTTGAAACCGGTAACGATCTCAAAATAGTAAATTTAATTACTCGCGAAAATATTTTATTTCATTAAAAAAATGTTACGTATAATTAAAGGGAATTTACAGGCTGATTATTGACAAGTAAACCAGTATTATGTATAAAAGCAATTCCCTTCTAGTACAAATATTCCCTTATTTATTTACAGCTGTAATTATTCATGTACAGTCAGATTGCAAGAAACTCTACTCCAAACAAAACCTTTTAGAAGTAAGAGCAAAGTGAAAGTAATAATCTTTTGGGTATCGAAAGGGTTTTTAACATGAACCCATTCACCCCTAAAGACACATTTGAACTCTTCCAATACAAAGGTTGGAATAATTCATTATGAAATTTCAGGGGTGAATGAGTTAACACCTGTATGATTTTAGTATTAGTTAGTTTTAATGCTATAATGCACAATGTTGCACTTTATACGGCACATTATATACGCACAGTTTTAGTTTTAGCACAGGTTTTAAGCATGTAGACTTCGTTGTATTCCGTTGGATTGTTTTCTTTGTTTAGGGTGCCAAGGGTTGAACTGTTACCAGGTCACAGTATCTTTACTGACACTCACGAAAAATGCAGCACAATGATATGAGTGAGTGGCCTGGACTGATACAGTGTAACGTCCAAGTCAATGAGGTCAAACTATAAAGTCTCCTTTAATGGAGTTCAACAACATGACACTTGATTCAACGAGGTCAGACTATAAAGCCCGTTTGAGTTGAATTTACCACTAATTGCCTTCGACGTATAAATATCCTATTACTTGTGAAGAAAAGATGATATATTGATTCAATGCAAGAAATGATGTAAAAAGTTATGTCTTTTCCTACAAACCAATTTTTGATTCTCTGTTTTATAGCTGTAAGTACTGTATATCAGACAATTTTCGCCTCGGTTCAATCTTGAAATTTTTCGTTCTCCTTTATGAGAAAAAAAATATTACGCAGTTAAAATATAATACCCAGCAAGCTATACATAATAATAACATGTGAAGGGGGAAATTAACAAAATTAACAAAAAAAACGGATTCTACCAGTAAAGGGGGAAGTTTGACTAGGTGAATGTTTCCCTGTCTACAGTAGTACATGTACAGTTCCCCCCACGAACCAGTGGATCCTGCATGAATTGGATTTGATATGTTTATTTGACATGCGGAAATATTGTCAACAGGTAATGTTATATGAAGTTGTTCAATGACTAGGAAAATTATTAATTTTAGTTCGCTTGAAATTCAACAAGCATGAAAAATATTCCTCGCAAGAAAACAGATCATGTGAAACCAAAATCTCAATAAAAGGGAGTGCTGTTTGTAAAGGTTGAATAGCAGGACGATTTCATATACCATATATTTTATTTAATATGCACTTATTCTATAGAGCACCAGTGTAATATATAGAGTTGTAGCTTATTAATACCTATATTTTTGTGCTGCATTTATCTTTCAGAATAACTTAGAATTTAGCTACCTGATATGTGCCTAACGCTGAAAATGAAATCTTTAGATTACTGTACTGTAAATTGAAAAAAACATGTGATATTTTGTACGATTATTTGTTAAAAAATAGTTAAGTGCTTAACTCACACTGATAATATATAACAGAACGTTGTACTCGTGTTTCGGGTTGCTGTTTCTGTGTAGAGTTAGGCCCTATATGTAATGCTGTGGTATAGTATTTTATTTCACTTGTACTTTACTGTATTAGATACAGGGAGTGGGAGATCGAACGTCCGTTTTATAAGTTTTAAGTTCGGTGTCTCAACGTTCATGGATTTCAAGACGGAGTCGCTATTCATGCCATAGGTGTAATACAATAATATTTTTATATGAAGTTAACTCAACGCTTTGCTAAAACTAGTAGAGAATGTTTTATTTTCCATGCATGACCACGTGATTTAGCCTTGTCATCATTGTGTACATGACATAATCATTTTAAGCCAAATGTAGCTAGAAATACTGTTCAAATGACCTTCTCTTGACCATCTTTTTCAATGGACAGTACGCTGTAAACAAATGTGCAGATTGAACTATATGAATAGAAAAATACAAAAGGACACTAAATGAGTGAAGAGTACTATATGTATATTCATTTTTGGAGGTTAACAAACTAGCTTCAGGGTTTACAGTAAAATTCCACGTATGATCAATGACTTCATTGAGTAGATTCAAAGTGAAAAAGCTCTCGCATATATGAATGTCGACTTTCTTCAGTGATTATGATAAATAATTTCATTACATTATATATATATTATAATGAATCACTACTTGTATGTTTCTTCGTTCAGATTAGACAACTAAATGATATTGTGAAAATGATTTATAGAAATGTGATACAAAAATATAAGTTACTTTTTTTCTAAACGGATATCATAAAATTACCACGATTCATTTTGAGAATTATTCAAACACAGAAGTTTGTGTAAATGAGACAACATCACATTGATAAATTAAACTTCATTGTTTATATCGATACTCGGGAGCAACTGTCGAGAATACAAACACGTTTGGTACTTAATAATGTAACATTCTACTGTTACTTTAATACCTACATAAAATGCTATAAACTTTATATCGATACTCGGGAGCAACTGTCGAGAATACAAACAAGTTTGGTACTTAATAATGTAACATTCTACTGTTATTTTAACACCTTCATAAAATGCCTTCCATGCGCTTCTAGTTAATAAACGGATAACTTCTACAACTAACTATAATTATCTTTTTATATATCTTACGTGTTAGTAACATAATAAGCGAACAATTGTGTTACTAAAACTTTCGCACGACTGGTATAGACTATCAAAGTATTATTATATACCTTACTGTAATTGATATATATGTGGTTCACAATATTATGCACCATGCACTATGCACCTAGTTATTTAAGTTGCCAGATTTATCTATTTTTATCAGTCGGGAGGTACATATACTTTCTCTCTCTATTGATACGACCCGTAATCATCTATAGATTGTATATAATGCATGTCATTTCATCTAGAAATCCCCCTTTAATAAACACGTAGTGTATTTAAGAATTAATGTGTATAACCGTCTATCTATTATTAACGTAATTATTAATAATGCATTGCTTGGTGAATCCGCTACTTATTATGTTCTGCAAATCATAAATACTATACAATAGATGTATTTTTTCTGAGGTATATATAATTGCTCTATAAGGATATATTGAAGAAAAATGATAGTTATGTAAGTTTTACATACATTGTCATTGTAAGATGAGACTGGGTTAAACAACTGCTAGAAGTGACCTATTGGAAAGATAGACCTGTTTAATAGGGATTCCTGATCTAATGTTAGAGATTCTGCATAATGTTAGGGAACAAGGGCAATAACTCTAGGTAGCGTTTCCTTCAGAGCTCCCAGACTGTACGACAACAGAGCTGCCAGGAATGTTATACTTCTATACTTTTAATGGTTTCATTAACCTTATACAATGTGTTCGTTTCGGAAAAACCATACATCACTTATAAATGCAGTACATAATGTTAAATTGAAACCACACCAGTACACGATAATGAAATGTAAGCAAGTTTGACAACATTATCGATAGTTTGAGAACGTAAGCTGTATTCGAATTATAATACGAAAGTAAATAGTTATGCAAATAATGTACTACATTAATCAAGTGCCAATATGTCTGTGGTGATATTGTGTATTATGTATACCTGTATACTAACTATTTACGTCATGTGTCAAGTCTTGTACTACATCGTATGTAACCTATTTAAGGTACGCAAGTTAACTATAAGACACCGACTTCTTGGTATCTTCATTGCGAGGTCTGCAATGAGTTTTTCGTTTTCGTTATTAATCAGTTCACCAGGTTTCCTTGTGTTCATTTTTATATATTCTACAAAAAAACGTTTTAATTCGTTTTATTGGTTCAATTTATGAACGTGTGTTGTAAAGCCAAAGAAAGTTATTTTTACGGTGAAATTAAGGGTACACTATTTCCTCCTTATTTGTGTGGCATTGTAACATTAACCGAGTTACGTGTATATTCTTACAAGAGCTTATTTAATTATTGTATATTACGTTTGCTTCAATAATGATGACACCTGTCAAATGTTATCAAAACAACCATAGCTTCATTGAAACAGAAAGAAAAATAAAGTTTTTAACTGAATTTTCAAGTTTGTTTCTGGTCCTTATTTGACTGGCACTTTCCTTGAATTGACAAGAAACATGATGATAAATACCACATCTCGTGTGCATGCGGAAGAGTTCATGATGTCCTTTTAATTTGATGTCTCCTTGGTTATTTAGTGTCTTTTGACGTATTTATGGCATTAATTTGGTGGAAATGTTCACGATGTGGGACAATTTCGCGGTTTTGGCAGTGAGTAAATTAGCGCAAAAATATCCACACTCAAATATTTATTTATAGATAATAATTTAATATGACATTATCATAGATTTCAGAATTATTGCCAATGCAAAACTTTCCATACCACGAACGGTTTAAAGGGTAAAAACGGGAATATTTCCACACGCGAAAAAGTCTACTTTTATAGTAATGTCATGCAGGTGCGAGGAAAGACTAGACCTAGTTTTCCCTTCTGCATGTTATTATAGGCAACCTATGCCGGCCCCTACAGATTCGGAGGCTTTCTACGGTGTCTACCGCTAAGGGCACACAGGGAAATCTAGAGTTGATCTGCTGCCCCTTTGCAACATATGTGATTAATTTTTTCGTTTCTCACTTCCCTTATCTTGCTTTTCGCCAAACATAATATACTGTTTGTCTAATATATAATGTTTTAATGTATTTCATTTTATTCATGTTCATAATGCCGAATGATACCGAAAATTAACTGGAACCCCTTTTCACTCTTGGATAGTTTATACATGGGCTCACATGGTACCAGGATAAAGCAGAGACGTGTTGAGTAAATTTTATGATACTGTTGATCGAGGATCATAGGAATAAAGCTGGTTACTGCTGGTTAAAAGATAGTTATCCCATATATGTATTCGGAATCCGAAGATTTGGGCGATGCAATCATCTCAATATATGTGACATTAAAAAAGCAAAATACTTTCTTGGCTGATGGATACTTCATGTATCTTTGTCATTTCCCCCCTGATGAACTTCTAAAGAGAAGAAAGCGCTAGGGAAGTCAAAGAAACTCTTGTCTTTATTTTTTTTTATATATATATATGTATATATATAATTAAACGTCTGACTTTACACTGATTTGGAACTCAGTCATTATCTTTGGAGCAAAATCACCATTAAAGATGACACGTTGGGATATTGACTAAACTGTACTCGAAATCCGCAGGTTGGGGCGATGCAATTTTAGTAAACCGGAGATGTGTTATCGTTCTCTCCCCATGTTGTTACACGTCGCTGAAACAAAAGAAAATCTATCAATTTATCGCAAATGAATTCGAAGCCTGTATTTACATACATTCCATAAATATTGACATATCAATAAATGTGATATGAAAAATGTTTTATACTTTCTTGGCTGATGGATACTTCATGTATCCTTGTAATTTGGTTTAAAAAAATATATACGTTACTCTCATGCTACTGATTATTGACTATCAAAGCAATATCAATAATCATCACAACTTTGGCAAGACTAGTCAAACGATAGCACATGTTACCCCGTATATCTCCATACACGACATTAGCCATCGGATATTAGTGCCTTATTTTAAAGTCATTATTTTTAACGTCATATGATATCGATCGACGTCACGGACAAAACATGGCAACATCTTTCATGTCCGAAGACAATACCGAGGAATGCAAGGGCTGCCGTGGTTTCAAAATAAACAAACTAACAAAGGATGCTTCTGATGTTCCAATACATGCAATTAATTGCTTGGGTTCAAGTTGTCTTGTATGGACTTTGACCTCTGAATGTGTTCTTGAGTGTTGTTACTATGGCAAAGTGCGACTAACTTCAGTTTTTAATGATCTGACTGACTCCCACTCATTAACCTCTTATAAGTGATAGCAGTAAAATTATACTGATAAAAGTATTGTGGTTATACATTCCGCTTCCCATATTCAGTTGAAATGTAAACAGATGGATGGATGTAACTTGCTGTTTATCTAAATGTCCCTGAATGAACTGTAACGGAGGCAAGACATTTCAAAGAATGCGTCCATTGCATTTCGACTGAGTAGTACAAGTAAATGAA
>JAUMHH010007336.1:0-11271 GCA_032359455.1 Chlamys rubida
TAGTTAAATTCCAATCAGTGGTTAAGAAGAAGAAGTCGTTCAAAGAAATTGTTGACGTACGGACGGACGGACGGACGACGGACGCCACGGTATGGCATAAGCTCACCTTGGTCCTTCGGACTAGGTGAGCTAATAACATAGCAACTTGCAGAGTTTGTAAACTGCAAATTTCCACTGAGCCAATTAATTATAACTGTTAAATACTTTAATAAACAAACAAGCATATACCCGGTAGTTCAGGTAAAATATTGAGCCTTTTATGACATGGAGACAAAAATAGAAATGTGTTTCTGGTTAAATTGTCATTCAGTATCATGGAGAAAAGATATGAAATTCAAAGAAATAACAAAAAAACAACAACTTTTGTGCGACATTTTCTTCACATTTACTTTTAACATCAACTAAATACAAATAAACTATAACGTTTGAAGTAAGCTTTGATTCATTTTGACTCCTTGTGAAAGCCTAGATGTGATTAATTACATTTGTCAACCCAGATCTTTATCATTACAATTAAGACTCCAACAGGTGGTCAAAACGTCACAAGAAATTATGTTTATTTTTCTATAATATATTTGTGATTAAATCTTTTTTTTTCACTACTCTTGTATTTTACTTTTTTTTCAACATTAAAATTAATTATTTTTCAAACATTATTTTGTATAAACTTTTACAATAAACTTAAGTACCAAAATGAGAATTGTTTTCTAAATTAAAATGTTTAAGACAAAAGTGAAGCATTGAAAATACACATCACAGTACAAATTTCAAAAAGAGTTAATTATGAACTCTGTTTGTATATTTTTTGTGAGTTTAAACCAGGAAATTAAACTCAATATTTCATATTTCATTTAGGTCAAGAATGTACAAGTTCCTGTTACATTTGATTTCAGTCAAAACACTAACACATTCCTATACAAATAAACATTATGCTTCATATACATCAACATAATTGAGGAAAATTAACAAATATTGACGCAAAATTCAGTCTCCTTATTTATTCAGAATTATCAGAACATTCACATAATTACAAGTACCCTAAATTTGAATGAACATGGAAAAGGAGAGAAAAAACAAAAAAGTTAAACAATCACTAAAATTTTGCAATGTAATAAAAACACTGATGACAAAATATTTTCCTAACAACTTCTTTAGGGGTTATACAAATTATTATCTTATTCTTCAGAACCAAAACTATGACTTCATTTTATGAAAATTCACCAAATGTCAAACTTTCGAGAAAACATCAGCTTAATCAGATTGAATATTCGTCATGAATTAACAAATTCATCATATTGCATATGAATATTCATGACCTTTTTTGGTAATCTTCCTCTATGAATATGCATCATTTGATGATTTAATTACATACTGGTACATAATTACATGTAATTGGAATATATATATGTGTCCAATATGATGTAAGGGAGATAATCAAACACCATTTTATATCTGATGGTCAAATCCAAATGATTTCTGCCCTATACAATATCAAACATTATAAAATACATTTATAACGTCATAAAATGCTTGATTTAACTTACCAACTAGCAAATGTTAAGAAGACAACTAACTACATGTTATACGTACAAAGTTTAGTGTTCCCGGTATTTTACAGGTATTACAATAAGTAGACAAATCATTGGACACTCTTGTGTGTATTAATGTTCTACTTTTTTACTCTTTCAAACTATTTTAACAATACTTTGATTTGACGTTACAGAAAAACATGTTTTTCCTTGGAAGGAAATGTCATAAAAATATTAGTGGTACTCTAATGTTCATAGAAATGGCACAACTCTAAATTATAATAAAAATATTATTTGATAATTTCATTATTTAAACTTCAACTGAAGTTTCTGATATAAACATTGTACATGATAATTTACATATTAGAAAAACAAGGTGGGATTGTATCAGAGAAAGTTAGTTATAAAAACTAACTTTTAAATCAGAGTTAAAATATCTATCCAACAGCAAAATTATCATTCAGGCACAATATCAAAAGCAAATATATATTTGAATAAAAGTTATCCCGATCATTTTAGCAGAGTATGTTGAAGTGCGACAAAATATAAGACACTAAGATCAAGTGGAAAACAATGTAATATGATAAGGATCAGGCGTTACATTCCACAATTAAAATTGCTATGAAGTTTCACTAACCATAAAATGATTTGTTCTTTAATTAGCAGCTCATTAGACAAGGTAAAATATGAAATCATACAATGGATTTCGTCAGCATCTTACTTGTTGAATTTTATGTTAGATTGACAATAAACCTCTTTCATAGCACTATTTGAAAGTTTCTTTCACAAGGAATATTTTTGGTACACATATTTTTAATAATTAACAATGAAAGATTAATCAATAAAATATATAATTTGGTACAATATTTATAAGGCTATAAGTGAATATAATTTTTCCTAATCCAACTCTTTTAAAAAGACATAAATTATATATATAACTGAATAAAACTATGATTTATAATGTATTTAGATAAAGGAACAAACTATTTCTAACAGTCTTCAATAATAACGAGTATGTATGTCTATAAATTTCACAACAATAGATTCAATGTTTGTTTTAAATCAAATGTCTAATAACAAGATTTTGGTTTTAATACTTAATACTATATCTACAACCTGAAAGTAGTGGGTTATAATGGATTATAGCTACACTGAAGTTAAAGAAAAAGCTACATGGTCTGTCGTAAACGTGGTTCAAGAAGAATAATATCCCTTTAAGGCTGCGTAGAAAAACACACTTAAATGTATAATTTGTTGTCAGGTTGAGATTCTGGCAAAAAACCCTTCAAAAATGTGTATTTATGATAACCACAGATTATTCTGAAAATCACAAGTTAACCATTACCTTTGAATTATACAAATTGTCTCCAGAAAATTCTGCAATATCAAATATTTGTTTCCTGTGCCTTCTGATAAACAGAACTCTGAAACACACAATGGTAGAGTTTGTTGATTGATGTCAGTAAATGGGCAAATACTCCTCCTTTGTATCAGACTTTTTTCCGGTTATCATTTTTCTAGGAGATAAACACCGTAGTTGTCATCAGAATTGCGTCCTGGTGGCGTTTGTGGCATTATCATCGCCATGTCTTGCCTTCATTACCGTCTCCGCTGTATAAAGTGCTTCCTTGGCCAAGAAATTTTCTCTCAGCATCTGAAGCTTCACAGATCCTGGCATGTCTGGGATGAGGTACATCACCAACCAGGTTGCAAATACAATCAAGTTCTGTAAATCAAGGTGAAATACAGAGAATTAAAACTACTGAAAATTGAAGTGAATTCAATGAAAAAATGGTCATTATGTCAAAAGTTTTACATTTTAACGAACTTAATTTGAACTGCAGATATAGAAACATACAACACAAAGTAACTTTAAAGCTAGAAAATGACATTTAATGCCTCCATGGTAAGGTACATGTAATAGAACACAAGTTTGAATTTTTAATAATTTTCTATATATAATACAAGCTACTTTGACCTAGGCTCCCAGTAATGACTCAATGACTGTATTATCATACACAGAAAATTCAGTTGAATATTCACAGGTCTTTCTTTATTTTATGCTTTTTAAAATCTATAAAGAAATAAAGTTGCTATAGAGCGATGATGAAAACCTTCTATTCGTGACAATAACCTTGGCCTTGACCTTGAAACTATGAAACCTGAGGTATTTGTATACTTAAACTTTGTATAAAGTTTGATATCAAAATCATAGACAGGATGGACATAGCAAATACTGTATGCCCCCCACAACCCCCTAAATAAAAAGTTGGAGGCATAAAAGTTACTTTTTTTCTGAAACAAATCTCCCTTTTCTCCCCCATTAAACAGAGATATCCACACTTCTGATCAGGGAAACATTTTTCTGTCTTACCCTAGGGTAAGGACATCACATAAACACTGCACTGACATCACATCAACTATAGTAGATCACAGAAGATAACTTAAAGGATTTATTCGAAAACCATGCGACTAACACTTGTGTTTCATGCAATCACTACTTGTATCGAAAGTGAGAGAAAAATAATTATTCCCTACCCTGGGAATAAGACAGAAAAATCTCAAACCTCTGGGTAAGATTCTGGAATGTCTGGCAGAGACCCTTGAGCTTAACATTTAATTATCTTACCCCAGGAGTTGACATTTTTCTGCCTTACCACCTATTTATCTGTTGAAGAAGATGGGTTAAGCATACCTCAAACACGACAATGAAAGCAAGCCTGGTGGCCAGGATGTGCCAGTAGACCAGCGTAAATGTGTACTCCTCTCCCGTGCCTACTCCTGCATCTCCTACGTAATTTGTGGGCGGTTGACGGTAGTCGCGGTATCTAGGCAACAGAATAGATCAATAGTCTTGTTGTTTTCATTACTTTCACAATGAAATAGAATCAGTTACAATAAATAACAAAATTATTTACATGAGATTTTTTTCTTTTCTAATATAAATGGTAAGATTAGTGTCAAAATTTCAAGAGATCAAAAAATATGCAATGAATGGGAAGATTTTTTTTATAAATAAAAGTGTTTTTTTTCTCAAGTTTTTCTAGGTCAACAACTTGCGTTTTATCTCAATTTTCCTTTTTTTTTTAAATTTTTGCCAAGTAAAAGGATTAGTTATTTGGATTCTGAGATACTTAAACGAAAGTGCTGACGTGGAAATGGACAGACGGACAATGTGACTATTAAAGGTTATCTGCATCTCTGATCCGTGGCCCTTCACACGTCTTCAGAATCAGAATAAAACATATTTCTTATATGGGGGCATACAAATACAGCCCATTTTTCTAAATACCTGCAATATGTCACATTTCCAAAGATATCGAACTGGGGGTCGTCCGGTACACTCTTAGCCTGGAAGTCATTTACATTAAAGACTGCCAGACTGAAATTGGCGTAGCCCTGCATTGATTGGTCGGCGCTGTAGCCATATCTGTAAACCAGTTTGGGGACAAACTCTGATGTGAAGGCAATGATCACACCCTGTTCAAGAAGAAAAATAACGGATGTAAAGATATCCAAAGAGGTAATGATTCACAATTGTCCCGATCAGAACTAGTTTGTGGGAATTAAATTTCGAGCAACTATGACAGGTAAAAACATTGTGCTCAAGAGGGTATTTTTGTATTTTTGTGATGTGATTTATTTAACTCATTCACCCCTGAAGACACATTTGAACTCTTCAAATTCAAAGGTTGGAATAGTTCATTATGAAATTTCAGGGGTGAATGAGTTAACAAGTGTTTTATCAAAATAACATAAAACACTAGATTTAATCTATGTTTAATCTTCATTATTCGGCAGCAAAAGGGTAAATAGGTCTTTCCATTTATCTCTGTATAATGTTGGTACATTTGTATTAATATTCACTGTCAGTGGGTATTTATTATAATCCCCCACAAAAATTACCAACCATACAGAATTGAAAAACTGCCGGCGGTAGGAATGGCTTCAGTAAAATATGTTTATTTTTTCAGATTGACATGGGTTAATGCTCAAAATAAATTACGTGAATAGTTAAGCGGGGATTTCCTAAAAGGAAAAGATGTGAAACAGACGTTTTGTGAGTTAACAAACTAGAGGATTCTGGCCAGGTGAGCTAATAAAACCTCGTACTTACGTTAGATATTACTGCTATGGCTGATATGCCTCTCAAAATCCCGAACCAAATGCCTTGATAAAGAAAACATGAAGTATTAAAACAAAACTGTGGTCTTGTGGAACAGTGTAAAAATAATTAATGTACTGTTTATTTTAAAATGTTCTTAATAAAAAAATTAAAAAAAAAAAAATTATCCACATAGTGTATATATTACATTCTTGAGTTTGAAATCATTATCAACAAATTTTAAAAAAAACTTCAAGTTTAAAAAGCCTCAAATAGTAGCAATAGTATTTCATGCGTACCTATGTCTTGTGCCCGCGCTGCCATTGGTCGCTTCCACTGCGTAACAAATTTGTAAGCATCCAATCGGATCTCCACGATGTTGTTGATCAGAGCAAACAAAGGAGCTAATGGAAAAGCAGCCACGAAAATGGTGACAAATCCATACTGGATCACTGTCAAAGGAACGGAAATTATAATTAAACAGACACAGACAACTATCTGGGCTACAAGAACAGAAAGTCCTGATGCAATGATATTGATTATTAAGGGGATTGGGTGGCGCAGTGGATAGTGCACTCGTCTTTCACTAAGACAGCTGGGTTTGGATTCCCCTGATTGGAGGTGAACAGGTATTGGGTCACCTGCCCCACCATGTGGAGTTTCTCTGAGTACTCTGGTTTCCTCCAACATTAAGACCCCATGCATGCATGCTACACTCTAGACTAATAAAATATATTACCTGTAACTGAGCGAGATCTGGTTATCTCTTTATATACCCTGGACAGGTGTATCCTCACTTTTACCGGTGTGAGTTTTCCTTGTCTCACCCTAGGCGGGGGGATTCCCCTATTCATAACAATGATATGACGTCACGTCAACAATTACAATGACGTCACGGAACAGGGTAAGAGAAAAAGAATCTTTCACCCCCTTGAGGGTAAGATAGGGGAATCTCAACTCTCGGGGAAAGATTCTTAAGTTACCAAACACTCGTTTGGTTGAGATTCCCCTATCTCACCCCCAAGGGGGTGAGAGATTCTATTAATCTCAGTCGAGGGCTAAGATTCTGTAACATAATCCCAACCGAGGTGTAAGCCGAGGTTAGGATGTTACAGAATCTTAGCCCGAGACTGAGATAAACCGGTCTCACTCAGTTACAGGTAATAGATTTTTTTCTCACACCTTTTAGTTAGAAAAAAACTATTCAATTTTGCTAAAGATTACAAGTATCCCGTCTGGGGCCTCAATTTAATATGGCCTCTACACTATTAAAGCTACATTTGCATGCTTCCGCGTAAAAATGTAGTCCGTCCTCACAAAGAAGACAACGTATTTCACAGTGTAGATTATATTTTATCTACAACATTAGATATTTCATTGCATTATGTACATCAAAACAATACATATAACGACAAAACAGAATATGTATAATGCAGATTGTCAATTTCGTGCCGATAACGCGCGGATGAATACAATGTAAAAAAATCTGTGAAATGTCACGTTAAGGTACCAGACAGATCAGACAAGATAGAAAAATCTAGCATGGGGTGTGACGTGGAATATCCCTGAGGTGTACCAGACAGATCAGACAAGATAGAAAAATCTAGCATGGGGTGTGACGTGGAATATCTCTGAGGTGTACCAGACAGATCAGACAAGATAGAAAAATCTAGCATGGGGTGTGACGTGGAATATCTCTGAGGTGCGAGAACAACAAAAGTAATACATTTCAGTGGATAAAACTGATTTCATATTTGTTGAAAAATAGATAAAGTTTAATTCATTTTAAAACATTGATCATCATCTGCACTGCCTTTATAATTATAAGTGAATCAATTTCTAAACAGGGAACACACAAGGCATTGATCGGCATCAAGTAAAAGTTTGCTTGTCAAACTCTAAATAATACAAAACGCTCAAGATCTAGACAATGATATCTTGTACAGTTCTGTCTGATTTGAGGTTTTTAAGTATTTCCAAGAATTGTTATTCAAACTATATTTTCACATTCAAACAATACCTTTCACAAAACTACATGTATGGTATTCTGACAAATTTACATTGTAAATAATACAAGTTTCTTAAGTCAAGTGTGACTTCTTTATTCAGGACAATTTGTTTTCAGTTAAAAATATGAAGTTGTAACTTACAAATCTTTAAGAAACCAAAACAAAGTTTTGGGAGAAATCCATAGTCCCCAAACTTTTGGATAATCATTATTGGCATAAAAAATGAACCAATGGCAATAACTCTACATAGAGGAGCACAAACCCAATTTTATCAAGTGACACTCTGCCATCCCAAGATGTACTCGCATACAAAATGTTGCTATTGTAGGTGAAAGACTGTATGTGAAATATGCCCCAGACGAAGTAACGGACAGACGAACGGACGAACGGACAGGTTTCATTGAAAGACTAAAATTGATATGCATAGTCATTCAATAACAGAATATAAAAAAAAAAAATCATTCTTCGAAAAAAGTAAAATGTTCAGACCCAAATAAAATTTTGTTTCATTTATCCTTTATTTACTCTTTTTATCAGCTGACGTAAAACTGTGTTTACCCATTTCAAGATTTTCATCATACAATCAGTACTGTATGTCGGCCAGATGAAAGTCCTGTTCCCACCTAGAGTACACTTTCTCCTCGTTCGGGTCCTTAGTCACTGACCGAGACTTAAACCATTCCATCAGTTTTCTGTGAAGGGGATGAAACTAGAGTGTAACAGAAACTGGATATCTATAGATTAAAAAATCAAGAGGCAACTGTGGAGTCGAAATTGTATCCACATGTGACAATGAGAAAATTGTTCACACAACAAACCTTGATAATACATGATGTGATAAACTGTTTATCATCTATATAAAACCTGATACATTTCACTAATCATAAAGTAACATCAACTGAGTACAATATCTTCTAACTTACGTCTAGTGATTGTTGAGATTCTCGGTCAGGGACAAATGTAAACAAATACAAGTTTTTCACGGAGGAATACTGTAAAACTATAGAGAAACATAATTTAAAAAAATTCTTGTCATTTGCTGCTCCGTATGCATTTTGACACTTAAAATGGAGTTGTTTCAGAGCACTTTTATATTGATACTAAGAGCAGTTATGCCATTTGTGATAAAATAAAACTTTCTTAAATGGGAAAATCAATTTACAAATTGTTCTCAATTTGCTCTCAACTTCTTCTCAAGTGTTCTCATACTGACAATTTGTGATAATGAATTTTCACACAACTGGTTGGCGCACTTGGTACTTGCCAACTCTCTTTATTTTAGAAGGAGACTCCTGATTTTGGCCTCTTAAATTTAACAATTCAGCTAGTAAACTTGCTGATTTAACCTCTGTAGGAAAGCTGTGACCTCTATACCAAGACAGTGACCTCTGTAAGGAGGCCGTGACCTTTGTTACTATCTAGTTTGTGACCTCTATACCAAGACAGTGACCTCTGTAAGGAGGCCGTGACCTTTGTTACTATCTAGTTTGTGACCTCTACCATGACTTTCACCTCTGTATTGAGGCTGTCAATGTGGTACTAGGCTGGACCCAATACTTACTTGCCCTTGAAGAATGCAATATAGAAGATGGAGGAATAGTAGTTGACAAACTGGAACAGGAACATCTTAAATGTGAAGCCATCTTCCCATTCTGTCTGGGTACGGTGTTGTTCTGGAAGGTAATTATAGAATCTTGTAACACAGAGAGTGATATAAGAATGATCTTATCCATGAACAAACATAACACCAAACAGCTGTTTTTGAATATGTATTTCTGAACACTTTGAATTTCCAGCAGACTTCCTGAATTTACACAGAGGTTAAAAGTAAAATTGTATGAACCCTTTTACAGCTGCAGGCAAAACACTATAGAGAAAATTCCAATGTAAACTTTTGTACATACAATAAAACTCCCTTTAACTCATTCACCCCTCAAGACACATTTGAACTCTTCCTATTCAAATGTTGGAATAATTCATTATGAAATATGAGGGGTTAATGAGCTAATTAGATAAACATGTAACTATAGAGTGACTCGGCCAGCAAACTACTGTAGACAAGGTAGCTCAGTTGGTTAGAGCCCTAGTATAATGATCCGAGGTCCTGGGTATCAATCCTGATTTGCATTTGCATTTTCCCTCTAAAATCAAATTAAGTTGTTGATTAATTTTGTTCATTTCATCTTAAGATTTTTCTAAAGAGTTCTGGTCCTTTTCAGAAATAATTCATTGAAGATTCAGTCGTGTCAAAAATAACTTTCCAATGCAAATTTCGGATGTGGTACAGGGATCCTCAAAGATTTTTTTGGTTTGTTTGTGTTTTACGTCCTATTAACAGCTATGGTCATATAAGGACGTGCCAGGTTTTGGTGGTGGAAGAAAGCCGGAGTTCCCAGAGAAAACCCACCGACCTACGGCCAGTACCTGGCGACTGCCCCACGTAGGCCTCGCACCCGTGACCCAGTGGTGGAGGGCTAGTGGTAGCAGAATGTCAGACGCCTTAACCACTTGGCCACTGCAGCCCCGGATCATCAAAGATGTTTTCCTTAAGAACAATATATATAGCAAACAACTATTTTTAATATTGGGAACCAGTGAAAGGATCCTTGAAGTTTAACCAGACAATAATGTATATAGGACACAAAGAAACAATTTACAATTTTGGGCTGTGGTGCAGGGATCCTTCAAGTTATTTCACTAGAGAATATGTAAATAGGAAAATAATGCCTGTATTAGCAAAATATAGAACACCAAACAGACAATTACAAATGAATTACTCTGTGTGGCAAGATACATGATATGCATTCAGTCAACTTCATTTCAAAATAATTGGTCAGGTTTTTAAAAATTACATTTTTTTCCCCCATTTATAATATATTTTCACATTACAATGTACATTTTTTTATCATTCAAACCTTTTCTTTTCAATTTCTCACATAATAACACAAGACAAAGAATACAAATTCAAAACAGTGGTCATCAATTGACTCAAAGTTAAAAACTTCAGAACAGCTTCTTACAGCTTACAATCCAAGGGAGACAACTCTCTATTTCTACCTACATACTGCTCCAAACCATGTTCTAGTTAGGCCACATTCATTTATCGCGATCCAAATGGTTGAACCTGTTGGACCAGAGTTGTTTGTTTATGAAATAAGGTCGGACCTAGTAATCTGAAGCTGCTTTCAGTAGAGCCTTGACAAAGCCTTGCAAGGCCTGCGTAAACATTTGCAGGTCCGCCAGGATTTATACCTGAAAATGTTACATTTAAAAACAGACAAATTGGTTGAGCCGAATACGCAAAAGGGGCTTTAGTGTTATAACTTATATTGAATACTGGTAATAGAGTATTGATCTGGACCTTAATGCAAAGTCTTACCAAAGTGATGATGGACAGATCGGTGAACAGATGGAAACACAGAAAAAACAAACGATTTATATCCCCTCTACTATGTGGCAGGGGCATCAGATTTGCCTAACACAACGTTATTAAGACTACAGGTAAAATACAGATATTAAAGTTGCCAGTGAGTTTATCCATGTGTACATGTAAAGCTGAAGGTTAATACAGTGATGGCAGAATGAGTCGAGTTAAGCCAGGTAAGTATAGGATATTCTGTTACCACTA